>NW_019293446.1:0-32821 GCF_000500325.1 Leptinotarsa decemlineata | reverse complement strand
AAAAACTCAATTTAAAAACGAATGCTTCTCCTGGTGACATTCTTCTATTTTGAGGTTACTTACTAGTGACATTTCAGAAAAAAGCGGTTGGTATTTGCCGCCGCCTACTATTTCAAATTCGTAATACACCACCAAAAACCAATTTCCGATCTATAGAATGAGGGTAAAAAACATTTGAATCACTTCAGGAATATGGACTGCATCAGTCGTACCAACCATGCCATTAACCTAAAAAACGTAAAATACAGAGATATGTAACCAAAAAGCAGCTCCGTACATTTTTTAACATTTCTATTAGAAAAATGTTGATTATTGAAGTGAAAAGTGTCAAAGAAGGAGGAATAAGGTGTAAAGGTGACCTAGTGAATAAATGCTTGTTTTTAAATAGTTTATTTTGTGAAAAAGAAGGCTGAAAAGTTGCCCTTTTCAGAACTTTGAAGGGCCGTAACTTTGTAAATAAGGGAGGGCAACGCTTTTTTCTTTCGGATTCGTAATCTACGCATCAAAATACGTAAGTACACGCAAATTTTTTTTCAAAATCGCCGGGTGTCCTCAAAACGAAAATTTACGAAACCATTTTCTAAATACTGAACATAATGACGGTGCCCTCTTTCTTTATCTATCAATCTCTATTGGAAATTCATAACCATAAAAACGAACATCTGACCAATTCACAGGTTCACGAACATAACATTAAAGGTAATAATCTCTTAAGACCACGCAGGCTGAAACTACACAAATCCTCGATCAATACACTCAATGTTAATATTTATAATATATTGCCATCCACTTTTCAAGACCTACTAGGGAAGTTGACTTGGATGTCACACCAATAGGTGGTTCCACTTATGTCTCGCTTGCGTTTACACAGTTATTTTTATCAAGTACTATTCTTGGTAACTCACATTTTGTCTTCAATCAAAGACCGCCTGCCCGGTACTGACGATGCCCAATAGACTGAAACAGCTGTCTACCGGTGGCTCTTAAATTGAAATAAATATGGGAGTGATCAGAATAGTACTTATCATAACAGCATTTTTACTTTCATCAAAAGGTAATATGAATATATAAGAAAACGGAAAGATAATATACTAAAATATATGTCATAAATGAAATGGGAGCAAACCCTTAAACGTTGAGTATTTCTAGTATTTCACCTGTTCTGTGAATTGATGGAATTTCAGCAGTATCAATATAGATACAGAGAAACGAAGATTTAGAACTCAACATAGAGTGACCTAACTAAGAGAAAAAAAAACATTTTCAAGTGAGAGCTTCCATTTACTTTTTCATAAAGAAAATAAACTCTGAATTCAAGTTCATTATGAAAATTCGTCGTGAGATTCACATTTACAAAAAACCTGATTTTTTTTCAGAATCATCTCAGTCAAGAACAAGTTACATATCAATTTTTTGTTTCTATACAGGTAAATCTCGCGACAAGCTTTCATATCACATATTTATTTAATGTTATAAATTGTTAGGTGTGAATTATTCGGAGTTTTTTTTCCAAAACTCGCTCATTAAAAAATTTGTTATTATTGATTTATTGTTAATTTTTCAGTTATAGCTGGATATGCGTCTATTCATTTCATTTATTGTGTTATTATTGCATGATTGGTTCCTACAATATATTCATGGATCAGCACAATATTATCCCTAACATTTGTCGAGTTGTAACCTTCCAAAATTGGTATGACAATCATTTTGTTTTTAGCCATTTTGAATTTTTTTCTCCTCCTCTCCTTGTACCATTTCAGTTGATATGCATCATCATGAATATCACATCATTCCACGCATTTTTTCCAACAAATTTTTCCATTTGATACCACTATTTTGGAGTGCATAAAGAACTAGTTCGCCATCTTGGGCGGTTCGTCATATTTAATTTTGAGTAACGTCATGTTTTGTATTTGTAGAGTAGAGAGGGTGAGTGTAAGCCCACAGCACTTAGGCCACATGTGACCCATTGTATATCCTTCCGAGTAGTTGTTTTATTAGGTCATCGTCCATCCTGTCCTTTCCAGGTGGGCGGACAGGTCACTGGGTGACCTGTCCGCCACCTGATCGACAGGTGGTAGGCCAAGACTCGCCGAACACACACTCTCTTATTGACGATAACTCCAGGCACTCGCATAAGACTTGCCTGACAGTCCTATCTGCCTGTTCACACATCCTGCATAGAGGTGCTAGCCCCATTTTATGGGTGTGTTTCCTTAGTTGACAGTGGTTAGTCAGGAATCCTACTGTTGAGCGTAGATTTTTCCTGGTCATCGCCAGATATTTCTTCGGCACCAGCTTCCCAGGTTCGCCCAGGGTGATCCTGACAAGATTGCATCCTTCGATTCCATCCCATCTCTTTAGGGATTGGGCATGGATGTAACATTTGGCTAGTTCCGCAATTGTCGAAGTCATCAGACCGTAGGTGCCACTGGGTCCTAAATTCTTAATCCAGCCGCTTCCTTGGCTAAAGGGTCGGCAATGCGATTACCTTCACTCCTGTCGTGCCGTGACTTCATGTTATTGTTTTTATTATTCTCAGCCAACCCTTCCATTCAATTCCGTTGTCGTTGTGTTGCATGAAAAACTAGACTATCTTGGGCAGTAAGCAATATTTAATTTGAAGTGACATCATCTAATCGTTCGAATTATTTTCAGCTGAAAATTTCATTCGATATCCAGATTATGGGGGTACCTGAAAAAACTAGTCCCCCATCTTGGGTGGTCCGCCAAATTGAATTCAGAGCGACGTTATGTTCTTGTTCTTGCATTTTTTTCATCGAATATCATGGGGTGCATGAAGAAAGAAACCGCCGTCTAAGTTGAATATAAATGTCTTCAGGACCAACTGCTTGAATGAGAAAGGGTTTCACCTCATTCACAATAAGCCATTGTTATAACATTTTAATCCTAGACGACATAATTCACCCCAAAACCAGTTTACTAACTTTCGATTCATGTATATTCAACAATTCAAAGCATTTCCATACGTGTTTTGGGAAACAATATGATTTCAGGGTGAGTATTTGTTAACCTTCATTTAAGGAGTCTCTGGCCTGACGTCATATATGAATGTTGAATGAAGTTTTCTTGTACTTTGTGTTTGGCTCGTTGTTTGGAATTTTGAATATTTCAGAACAGTGACTCGGGACAGAACAGATGAAAGGTTCTACTTATGAAAGGTATGTCCTCAATGAACAATTTTGTTTTGTATCATTCAGTGAAACACAATTGGTCCCGGAACGAAACTGATTCTCATCACAGAATATAAATTAAAAATTTCTAGTATGATTTCGACCAGGATTTGGTTGTTTACAAAGAGTTTTGAGTGACCATTGAGACTGATAAAACATTCAAGAATGAAAACTAGGCTGGAATAGTAACTGAAAACGTATGTATTATTGAATATAACTCAGGAAAAGTTCGTAATAGATCAAACAGATGAATCTCCAGCAATTCAAATTCAATGTGAATAACTACTTTCGCATAGGCACCGCTCTTAGAGCGCGTTAAGGATTTTCCTG
Source organism: Leptinotarsa decemlineata (assembly GCF_000500325.1). Classification (NCBI taxonomy): domain Eukaryota; kingdom Metazoa; phylum Arthropoda; class Insecta; order Coleoptera; family Chrysomelidae; genus Leptinotarsa; species Leptinotarsa decemlineata. The sequence continues at coordinate 29,297 of NW_019293446.1, read as the reverse complement.
TAGTGCTGCTGTTTTGTCCTCGAAAAAAATAATCTGAAAGTATTCCTTTATATCACAAAAATCAAATATTTAAATATTAACAACTGAACTGCTTTGGTGTTAATCAACAAATTTCATCGAAAAAAAATTGTATACTCCAGTTTGACAGTTATTCACATACTCAAATCATTATTCTATTTCTGAACAACCTTAAAAAAAAGATTCCATGAAGGGTCAGAACAATTGAATTTCTCGTCACATGTTAATGAATTTCTCTCAAAGTTTTCAAAAACTGCCCCCTAAATTTTGGGAAATAATCACAATTCTGGAATCCAATAGATAATTTGTATCACGTGGAAACTGTTTCTTCTAATAATTTTTCGTTTTCACCAAAGTAGAAATTGACGACGTCATATTTCATATCAAATTTTCATTAAAAAAATCCCATATGATTTGAACTTGACTAGTCACAATATAGAAATTGTACTGTATTTTCTTCATTAGGTACCCCAAAAAATATATCATGACAATTAAAAGAAATTCACTAAATTAACTGAAGATACAAATTCAACATAACAATGAAATATTGAACAAGCAGTCAACATTATGTTTATGGATAGGTATGGTAAAATCATCACTTGTTTACTTTGTAATCAATGTTCAAGAGGTAGCAAAAACGTATGTGATTTCCTTGAACTTCAACTAGCGTTTCCTGATATGACGGATAACCAGTCCTTGCAAAGCTCATTGTTAAATCATCTGAAAATAAAACTTTTATTGGGTGATGATCAACTGTATTGCCAAACATGCACCAAGCTAACTGACTATTATAAGAAAACAAGTATAGCTGAGGCATCAGTCAATCTGATAATAACACCGATGATCTTCAAACATTACTCAACCTCTGATGGAAGCACCAAACTCTTACTGAGATTTGAAATAGATAAACACTTCAATATTGCATATTACTATTATAATCTTCATGCAGTCATTGTTCACTTTGGTACTGGCGTTGAATTTGGTCATTATTACGCATTGGTCAAAGACGAAACCGACTGGTTTAACTTTGACGATAGTCGTGTCACGAAGTGTTCTGGTGATGTCTTGAATTCATTGGAGCTTCTGGAGACACTCTACATTTCGTTTTATGAAAGAGAGGACTTTGTTGTTGCACAACACATCATGTGAAGATCTCAATCTCAATCCGGTTTTTCCGGGTTTTCCTGCAGCTGAAAACGCGAATGTACCACTGGAATCAATAAAGTTACCCCGGAGCGCCAATTAATTTTTGTTATTTCATAATTTCATGATTTGTATTACTTCCTTTATTATAAAATAAGAAATGAAAGAACAAGAATTGAAGAGCATATATGTAGTTTTTCGAATTGAAAGACCAATTCCTTATTTGCCAACATGTTACATTCAGAAGAGGAAAATTTGAAACTCACTCTTGTAGAATATTCAGAAATGAACAATGTTGTTGTTTCTTGGCTAATTGTTTCCCAGGTACAACTACCAGAATGAAATAGAAATATCAAGATATACCTCAACAATTAATCAACAGAACTAACATGAATACTTCAATACTAATCAGTGGATTGGAACAAATAGCAACTCATCAAGTTATATTCGTACATTCATTAAATTATTTCATGTATCTTCCATTCCATCCCTGATTCATTTTCGAAGTTGTTTTTTGGTTCTATCGTTTCCATTGTAGTGTTCTCGGTGAATTTCCTTTGGTGAATTCACCAGACAACGCATTGGCTTAACCACACCAGTCTAGGCATTTATGAAAGTCGACATTTGTAGGTGTGTATTTTCCTGAACTTGGATTACCAATTCGTCTGCGAAGCCTGGTACTTCATATTCATTTTGGTCCAGATGATATATCGTGTGGCTCATCATGTAGTTTCAATACAGTAGGAACAAGTACTTCGATACTAAATAATCGTGTATGCAAATATTCCTCCAAGTATGCCGTTGATCCACCTGTAGCTTGTGTTAGTGACCTCTTTCATCTTCACCGCTTGAAGGATTGATTCTAAGGATTATAGAAAGTGACCTCGATAATCAAGAAGGCAGGTGACTGTTTTTTTTTGCTCTTGTGAGCATATGCTCTATCTCTGACCTGACATGAAGTCGTCTTCCTTCCTGACATATTGGTCTCAATACAGTGACCTGTTACCCATAGGTTTCGAACTAGAGATTTATATTATGCAGTCACTTTTTGTGATGAAGTTTTCAGTCCACTTGAGTAGATTCTATAATAATCTAGATTGATTCATATTTCAGATTTCGGAAGGTTGAAAACGTAAAAAGAGCGAGGAACAAAAGAGAACATACTTCGGGATTTGTGAGATATAGTCTTGAGTTTCTTCACTCCATTTAAGTTTAGTTATTCTCACTGCTGAGGGTTGACTGCAAAAAAAACTCAATATTTGTCACCACAATTATATTACGTCTCTACCAAGACTTTCCTTCTTTACGTTCTCGAATGAGTTGGTCTTTCCCAACTCTTTCGTTAATCTCATCTTCTACATTTTCCGAACGAGCTTATATGTATCTGAAAACTTTTCCTGCGACACTGAACAAACTTCTGCTTCGAAGCAGGTCTCTGGAATACGCTAAATCGATAATGTGACTTATCACTGTCAACATCTGTCTTTAGAAAGTCCGAACGGCGGCTGTGTTCCGCTGTGGTTTCGGATTCTCGACAAGGCATTATTCACTGTTGCTGAATTAGAAAATAGTTACTGTTGGAGAAAGTTGGAATAACTTCGTTACTTCAACTATTCTCCGTCGTTTTTCTTGGAGCGAGTGGATTTTATGTGTGGTTCTTGAAGGTGTGTTTAACGAAATGCCGAGTTCTGTATAAAAATAATTTCGACTTCGAAGCCGAAATCTAATCCCTACTTTTCTCAGCAAGTGACAAGACAAACAAAGAATTTGACTATGATGATAATGTCCATGTCGATACCAAAAAATTACAATCTCATATTTCAAATGGGGTGAAAAATCAATATCATAAATCATAAAAGTTCCACAAAAATTGAGCATATGTCATGGTCGTATTTATATTCAGACAATTATCAAATATGGAAAATCGTCATAAAATAATTCAAATCGGTTCAAGTAAATACATGAATTGAAAGATGTTCGATCCTCAACTTCAATATTCTAAAACAAATAGAGTCAGTATTCACAATCCCATATTTTAATATTCCAAGTTCATAGACATCAAAATTGATGCGATCACAAGATATAGAAATATAAAACAATCTCCAGTCACGCAAACTTGCACGTATGCGCATTAAGCATTTTGCATTAGTACAGTGACCGGAACAAAGTTGCAACCTTAGGATAAGAATTTCAATAAATATTGAAGGGGATCAAGATCATCAAGAAGTATTAAGGAATTCATTCAGTACTCGTTGATTACTCTTCAGAAACAATTCCACAGCATTTTCAGAATGCAAAGCATCTCGTTTTCATCTATCCCGCTGGCAGGCAGTACATTGTGAGCTTTTGGTGATTCTCTGTATTTTTTTTTCACCTATTCCATGTAAGTTTAATCCAGAGCGTATTTCTCACAGTTTTTTATGATGAATATTTTATTGAGTGTCCAAATGAGTTCTATCAGTATTTGAATGATTGAGGGTTAGGTGAAACAGCAAAAAATCCTGTAGAAATGAGCAAAGCGTGTACGTAAGTGGCGACACCATCTCCATTCCTTTGCTTTTTTCACCAATTACCAACTCCTCTTCCGACCACAAGTTCAGGACTATATTTTTCCTTTGGAGACTCATTTCCTAAATACAGGGTGATTATGTTACAGTCCAGTAGTTCTGCAAGACAATGATCGATCTTTCTGAACATGTATAAAATATCCACAAAATATATGCTACACTGTAAGTATGCAATAAAACTCAACTTGCTCAATGTTGCTCAGAGGAGTCAATACAAAATGTCATTTCGACCATTCTTTTTTCTCCATGAGGAATAAACCATGCATCCAATTTGATTTTGCATGTGTTTTGAACTTGAGGGATAAATTTTGCGTAAAAGCAACATATAACCTCATTATTGAGGATTTTATGAAAATTTTTAAATTCATCAGAGATTGAGTTGCACACTCGTGTGATCTGGTATGAAAAATATATTTCAAATAATTATGTAAAGATATGTGAAGGGGGTGTTAGTCTGCCACTGTGATGATTGTTAATATTGTGAACATCTGAACGGTATGACAATTTGTTGTATAAATATTTGGGAAATTTTTCAGTGATAATTTCATGATATAGAAAAGCAGCATGGTATAATTGTCGTTTTGCCATATTAAGCCAGTTGGTATTTTAGAGTTTATGTGATAAATGTCGGCCATGTTTGATTCCGTTTATTAAACGTAGACAATTGTTTTGAACAAAATCTGTTCAAAATCTGTTTTTCCGTTAATCAGCTGAATTCTTCGTTTATCTTCATAATTAATGCATGGCCCATAGACTGCGCTTCCAAAATTGAATCTGGATAATACAAGCGATTCACAGAGTATGGTTTTTTTGTTGAGACATTGTCTGTTGGTATTGATTTGTTTGATGTTTATATGGGCAATACTGATGCATTAATTGATGTGATGTTTGAATCAAGAATGATACCTACATTTTTTGCATGTTCAGTCGATGTAACCACATCCTTGTCTACGATTAACTGAAAGCCATTCAGTTCTCTCTCAGCCCCAAAGATCAAAACTGAAATTTTACTAGCATTGAATTGAAGACAATGCTGCGCAGAGGTAGAACTCATTGAGGCTTTGTCTTCATTCAGTATCTGCATTGCGGTATTCCGCAATGGGTGTAATGAAAGATGTATTCGTGTATCATCAGCATATAGGTTTATTTGGAGTATTTAATTACGTTCAAAAAGTTTGAGGTATACATTAAAAATAGAAGAGGACCTAAAATCGAGCCTTGTGGAACACCGCGATTTTCCTTCAACGGGCTTTATACTATATTGTCTAGTTTGATTATTTGCATTCCTTCGCTAAAATAGTTTCAAACAGTTGGACCGCGATATTTGACAAACCACTGGATTCCAGGATAGTCAGGAGAATAACATGATTTATCGTATCGAAGTTTCCGAAAAATCAAGTATTACAAGTGCTGTATCTTTCTTATGATCAAGTGCGCTGAGAACATCATCTGTAATGAATATTACTGGAGTTTTTTCCCAACAAATCATTATTTATAACACCTCGACACGTGTTTCAATCACCAAGTGATCATCTTCAAAGAGGAAGATGCAGGAGGCAGTTTAATCTGTGATCATCTTCAAAGAGGAAGATGCAGGAGGCAGTTTAATCTTCCTCTTTGAAGAGGAAGATGCAGGAGGCAGTTTAATCTTCCTCTTAGAAGATGATCACTTGGTGATCGAAACACGTGTCGAGGTGTTAAAAACAACGATTTGGTGTTGGAAAAAACTCATTACTATACACCAAAGGCTCCAAACAGTGCATCATAAGTATCATCTGTAATGTTCAAGATTGTCATTTCACAGCTTTGAGGTGGGCGGAAGTCCGATTGTGTTTCTGGTAAAAGGTTTTTAGTTAAAACAAATTCAGAAATTTGATTGTTAATCTCTTTCAAAAAACACATCACTCTTTCAATAATACATCGGCTTCACTGTAAATTACTACACCACTTTCAAAAAAAAATTCCAAAAACCTTTGCAATATTGTTCATCAACGTAATTGGTCTGTGATCAGTTGCCAATGATTCACCTTCACACTCAAATATATATATTGTAATTTCCTTCTTGAATTCAAATGGGTAACTCGTCGCTCAAAAATGCTATTGAAGCGAAGGAATTCACTCAAAATATTCACAGTGACAGTCATTGTATGTTCCCAAACACTTAAAATTCCTTGCATTATTCTAACTACAACGCCAACTCCTTCAATATTGATAAGAACGCCACTGATGTCACTTCTCTCGGAAGGAAACTAATTTGATAAAAGCCTGGGTCACTGTTCGCTACAGATAAAAAGATCTGATTTTATAGCCTCCCAAACTTAATAAACTCTGGAAAACCCCTGGTTACCGAGGTATGAAAACAATTGAACGTCCTCCTGCGTAAAACGCCTAACTACTAGATTTATCCCCCCGTTTTTGTTAACAAGATGAAGTGCTCTTTGATACGGGGGTTTATGTTTTCATGATGGAATGGGTGTCAGGAGCCTAATTGAATCTAGAGACATTGTCTGCGAATTATCTTTCTCTTTGTTATACTCTCTCCTTTACAATTTAAATTTCTTGTTGCATTCAGGAACGAGTCAAAAAGGAAATATATTCAAGAAAATTTTTCATTATGGTTTCTATATTGAACAAACGTATAAATCGAAATGTAATTGCAATGTGAACACAAAATTCAAATTTTTCATACTGGGGAAAACACACCCTTTGCATTGATTGTCACATACTGAATAGATGTTTCAGTCAATATCATAATAACCTATGAGATAGTTTTATTGAAAGTGATACAAATTATGAAATTATGTAACAACAACAATAAAAATCAATTGGCGCTCCGGGGCGCCTTGATAAATTCCAGTGGCGCATTTGCTTTTTCAGCTGCAGGAAAAACCTGCAGCACCACATCATCCGAAGATTTTGATCTGCCAATGTCCTCACTTTCATAAAACAAAATATAGGGTATCTCCAGAGGCTCCAATAAATTCGATATATTGCCAGAATATTTAGTGACACGACAGGGAAGATGATCGCTATGAAAATGTGAGCAAGCATCTCGCACAAATATATAGGGAAGAATTGAAGGAAAATCATAAACGCCATGTTGATCATATGATAGCAAAATCCAATAATAAGTCAAAAACAATGTGGCAGATGATCAACCATCTCAGAAAAAATAACAAACGAAACAATAATATTGAAATAAATGATGGTAATGTTGAGATATCAAAAATCAAGATGGCTAATAATTTCTATGCCCTTTTCTCCCCTATGAAATATCATGATGAGATAGACATTAAATTCAGGGAAAATAATATTGCCATCTGATAAAACTCCTTTTTCATTCACCATTAGTAAATATGACATGAATGATTTGATAAAAATACTAAAAATCTCGGGTGCAAGTGGTTATGATGAGATTTCAAATAAGCTCCTGAAAAATTGTACCAATTTATAAAAACGGTGATAGAAATTTGTATGAAAACTATAGGGGCATTAGTTTGCTTTCTAGTGTATCAAAAGTATTTGAGTTGAATATCAAAAATCAATTAATTTCCTTCCTTTCTATGAATAACATTCTTTCATCAAACCAACATGGATTCACAAGGAATAAGAGTACAGAAACACCTCTTTGTGATTTCAGTAAACAAATTATTAATGCTCTCGATTGCAATTTTACACATTTGTGGTTTATTTATAGATTTTCCAAGAGCTTTCGACACCGTGAACCATGAACCACTGCTACAGAAATTGGAACAATATGGCGTGAGAGGGACTGCTCACAAGTTAATTAAATCATATCTGCAAGTCTTAATTCAACGAGTTGGTGTTGACGTCACTGTGAGTGAACCACGGAAAAGAGAGCAAGGTGTCCGTCAAGGATCTATACTCGGACCACTTTTCTTCAATTTTGTCATAGAACGTGACATTTTCTGACAATGAAGGGATATATGTTGAACAAGTTATCATCTAAAAATAAAAGATGAAAGACTCAATTTTTTTAATTCCTAATTGAATACTGAAACTTGTTTTCATCTGAAGTACATTCAGTAGTGGACACTAAAAACATTCCTTTTTCCAGTGAGACTTCTTTTGGTACATTTCCGTTTATATGAAGCATCTTGAAGGTGTCTCTGAAGCGTCTAACAGTAGTCTGCCATCATTGAGACGTCTGCCATCTTCCCTGATATCTTTTTCCATTACCTTACTATATTGATGAAATTGTTCACACTGCCCTCCACTCACATCCCCTCAATTTTCTGGAATGTACTCGAGGTGGGAATAAAAAAAATGCAATTTCCAATGGAATTGCAATGGAAATGAAATGCTTCCAAAATTTCAGTCAGGGGTCTCTTACATTGGCTAAAAATCCTCTATGACCAATATGAAGGTTATCCAACCTTCTCTTTGAGGACCTGTCATGGTTGTGTTGAATTGTGTATCCGCCATGAGCCATCTAATACCTGATCCAACGAAAACACCTTTTTCCAACTAGTTAATCTGAAAACTTTGATATCAAATATTTGGAGCAATTTCCATCTTTTGGAAGTGACCTTTTCAATTGCTTCATGAATCCCAAGTGGAGCGATGGTAAAAACATTCTTTCTGGCTCGATCTCTACTACCCCACACCTGCCAATCGTGCTCTTTATATTTCATTTTGCAAAGAATTAGTTCCAGGTTCTTGAGGGGTTTCTTTAGGGTGTACGGAATGACGACAGGAATGAAGGCAAAGAAACCGCCATGGTGAAGCAAAACTGCTCTAAGACTTATTTTTGAAGCATCTATGAAAATACGCCATTATGCTGGATCATGTGGGATATTAAATATTAAACTAATCCTCTCATGCAATGTAGGGGCACAGAGCACAGGAAATTTTTTATTTGGAGAGTAATTATAGTTATGGCCTTCATACATTTGGAAACAGTAATAAAAATGAAACTGTACATATATATTTAGGACTTCAAGTCAACCCAAAAAAAAATTCTGGTAATATAATCTTGCGTTTTACATTTATTGAGTTTTTTTCCAGTTTTCAGAGTACCTCAATACATTGGAATCAGTTGGAAACATCCAGGCAGTTTTTCGTTGCAGACATTCGTAAACCATATCCTCAGAAATTTAGAAGGCTTCATCATCCTGAGCGATTATTAATATGGCTTTTGGAAACAAAGATCAACAGGCGACCTTCTATCCCTCTTATTTGGAATAACAAAATCGAGAAACATGGAGAATCGAGAGCCATTGCGCTTGATATTTCTAAGGCCTTTGATCGTGTGTGACATGAAGGTTTTCTGGCAAAACGTTGATGCTATGGCTTGACGGATCATTTCTGTATATGGCTCTCCAACTTCCTGAAAAAACGTACCCTGCAAGTGGCCGTCGATGAACATGTCTCGAATACTTTCACCATCAACGCTGGTGTTCCCCAGGGATACATATCGTCTCCAACCCTCTTTTTATTGTATATCAACGACCAATTGGAAAGAAACAAGACTTCAATATATTGCTTCGCTGACGATAGCACATTTGTCTCGTTCTCTCATTGGGATTCCAGGACATCGGTTACGGAGGCACATCTTCATCGGTAGGAGGAAGTTGCATATCTTAATGGGGATCTAGAAGTGATTTCGAATTGGGATGAGAGTACCCAGTTTCAATTCAATGCCACAAAAACCCAGGCATCGGTTTATTCTGAAAAAATAAATGTCTCCGAACCGGATATAATAATGTCAGGTCAGACGATTCCGCTTTTTGCTTTGATAAGATTATTGGGGGTTAAAATTAAAACCAACATGTCTTGGCACAATCATGTCGGCAGAGGCTGCTTCTCAAAGGCAAAGGCTGCTTCTCAAAAGCTCGAAACACTATTCCGAACCAAAAAACTATTCACAACTCAGCAACTTTCGATGCTTTATGAAGCTCTGATCAGACCTTCTTTGAAGTATTGTTCACATGTATGGAGCTCTGCCCCCAAAAATACTCCGAAGTTGCTGGATTCCCTCCAGAACGATACCATCTGCCTGACTGGAAACGCGAACAACACGTGCAACCTTGATAGCCTGGAACATCGAAGGAAGGTTGGAAATTTGTTTCTCTTCTACAGATACTTTCACGGAAGGTGTTCAAGTGACTTGACACATTTGATTCCACCAAGAGCGGTATATATCTGAAATACGCGACGGACTGTGGCTGCTCATCGTTTTGAGGTTTAAATGAGTACACCTCGAACTTTACTGTTTAGGAAGTCTTTCATCTGGAGAACTGCATTTATGTGAATTGAACTTCCTGAGAACGTTTTTCCAAATGAATTTAGTCTTCAGCTATTCAAATCTAATGTGAATCGCTACTTCCGCACAGGCACCGCTCTGAGAGCGCCTTGAGGATTTTTCTGTAGTGCTTGCGTTTTGTCTTCCAAAAAAAAGACTTGTGTTATTTAAGAGTCTTCTGTGTGAATTTTTTGTTTCCACTGTAGTTTTACATGTTAAAATTTTACGATCCAAATATAAGGTGGTATTGATTTCGGAAATGAATATACATTATCGATGACGTATTCCCCTAACACGTTGTGAACTTTGAACCTATAAACCCAATAGGGCGAGAATGAATCCTTAAAGTTCAAGGAACAGAAGTGTAGCTACTTCAGAACACATTAATCTCCGTTAAGATCGATTTAGGTTTCTCAATAATTCCATTGAAGTCCTCATGTGAACCTTCTGAAAGATATCGAAGGAATTCCTGAGCGTCTTGATGGGAAGATCCCATGAATCGAGGGGCAAATCTTTAAATATGACTTTTAAAGTAGGCAGTGTTTATTACTCTATCAGATGAAACTTCTGACCACAATTCCTTGATAACTTCTGCGAACGCTTTGATTAAAGACCTTTCATACTAGTAATACTAGTATTGATATCTTCCATGTATGTATCCATTTTTGAATATTCCAGCAACCATCTCGTGTTTGATAAACATTGGATTATACTGTTCGTGAAACAGGTTTTTCCAATATTTTTCAACCCATTAAACCCAAGAGTTTTGACTGAAAAATGTATCTTTGATCTAATGTTGTAACTGTGAGTAGTCACGGAATCGATGATTTAGCCCTTCATTGGATCGGTTGAATAAGGAATTCGAAGCTAAACTGCCTAAAACTAAATTGGATATAGCAGGCGTTTTGAATTCTATAACTTGTTCATGTTTCTGTGTATCTTCTGATGAGAAATTATGGGGAGTATCACAGAGAATGTGGGAGATTTTATGAGGAAACAATCTTCCATCGTGACTAGGGTATAAATAGCATTTAGAAACAACGGGATGAAGAAAAAATTCATCCCGTTAATGTGACGATGGGACGGTGCCAAAAACAGAAGCTGAATAGCTAAACCAAAGAAAGGTAGTACATATTTTTTCTTCAGTCATCCTTCTGCCGATTCCATTAACAAAATTCAGAGATAAGGGTCCAAATACAACGAAAGTTTCTACAGCCACAGGATAAAATATAAAATTGAATATAAAATTGTTTTCAATATTTCGATATTTATGCTGTTTTGCTTTCTCACTGGTTATGGCAGCAGCACCTACATTTTTCGATGTTCCAACTAACTGAGATGGAGCCAATGTGTCTGCACATTGTCTGCTTGATTCACAACACAACGAAGAAATTATGTTGAAATTGCAAAAGATATCTCAAAGGAGAGGCTAAATGATTTTTCATGACTATTGTATTATATTCTTTACAGTTCTGTACCAACTTGCTGTTCAGATATTTCGTGAAACGAGCTTCATTCGAACATACGGTTATGGACAATAGTTCTTTTTCAACCATACTTTCATGATATGGTACTTTTTTCTCTGTCGAAATTACACAATGATATCCGTTTTTCTCCATGCATTAGTTTGTATTCTTTCAACTGTTTCGGTATGTGTCTCAAAGACACAGTTAGGTGGGATGAGGTCTAACATTTGCTCAAAATGTTTTCAAACACATCGCCGTTAATGACTTCATAGCAATCCTCATGGATACTTCCAATGCGTGTAATATAAGATTGTTTCAAAAGTTTCGTCCATTTTGAGTGTACTTTAAACTGTGATATCTCAGGGGATGCTCATTCAATTCAATCGAAATAAGCACAATTTGAATCAGCGCGCCAACTCAATTCAAGTTGATTGATTTCGACAGCATGAAAATTGTGTTCTTCAGATTTGATGATGTTAACAAATGCTGTTTTTGGCTGGTCATCATTGGCGGAGTTTTCACCGGTGGCAATCTAAGCAAAGTGCTTGGAAAGATGTAGGTCGGTTGGCGAAAGGTCTGGGAAGTATGGTGGTCGAAGCAGAACTTAGACGCTCAATTCGTTCATTTTTCGGACAGTGATTTGTGAATGAGCAAACGGGCATTTCCGTGAAGCAGAATCGGACCTCTTCTATCGATCAGTGCCGGCTGCTGTTGGTGCAATTTTCGGGCCATTTCGTTTCATAGCAGAATCCTCACAGTAGGACTTTGCTATGATGATTTGGCACGGTTGAAAGAAGCTATAGTGCCGCTGACCACCATAGAGTAACCATGGTCTCTTTTGGCGAGTTTTCGCCTTCTGAGTAGTGCTTGGGTCGCTCATCGCAGTTCAATCACTGTTTTGAACGTTTTCCGTTATCTGTCGATCGTTCATATTCTGGGGCACCTACTTTTCGAGCATGAAAAATCGTATTGGGGTGACGGTCAGTTCTTTCGCCATTCCACGCACCGTTTGTGATGGGTCAGTCTTCACAAGGTTCCTTAAATCCTCTTTCTTGATTACTGGAGGTTCATCTTCGAGGCTGGCCAACTCGTTTGCTGGTCGCAAACCAACGTCGAACATTGCGTACATTAACACCATTGCCAAATGCCTGGTTAACTTTTCAGTCTGCTTCAGCAGAGCAGCGATTTTTTCATGATTTCATCTGTTCACAGGAAATTATTGTAATATCATCTAGAATGAATCGAATATTCAAGGTTACGTAGATACATATGTAATTATAATAAAAAAAATCTGCTATCGGCGGAACTGGAATAACATTGAGAGGGTGTATTTTTAGGAGAGATCAATTTTCATTATTTAATTTATACAGAAAATTAATATTGAATAATTGATACAGAAAATGTGTGAATCTTCTAAAAAACGAAGAAAGCAATCAACAATTAACTCTATATAAAGATGTGTAGATCATGCAAAGAAGTAACTTTCAGACACAAACTGAAAGAAAAAGCCCTTTAGGAACAGCAGTTTTCATATAAATATTGAATAACACGAAATAAATATACTTTCAAAACAAATACTTTCATATGAACGCTGAATTATACAAAAAAAACACTTTCTTCTATTCCGTTTGTATTTCAAATATTCGCAATGGAATCGAATCAGATATCATTCACAGGATTTCTACACAATAAAATCGATGGAAGAAGTGAAATTTCATTTATTTTAAACACTGTCAAGATAGAGAAGTAGAAAACCAAAACTTTCCTTTCTCAAAAATACCCATTTCAATAATTATCCATTTTTCATCACTTTTTTTTGTGCGCATGCGTCAGTATCAGCCATCTTTTTCGTACTGTTTTTGTAAATAATCATGTTGAAGAGCCCGCAACTCATGTTTTAGAAATTAAAATGTAAATTGAAGTTCATTAATTGTAAAAAAAGTGAAAAAAAAACTAAGTAGTAAGTGAAAATGATCACAAAAAAATTTTTATACTCCATTATAATTATGTTATCTGTACGAAAAGGAACAAGAAAACGGTGTTGTTATGGACTATGTGAAAGTAATACACGATACAAATCATTCAAAACCAACACATTCTATTTTATAACTTTTTCAAAGCCTTGTCTTATATATCGCAAAAAAAATCAAATCATCAAGCAAATTGCATATTAAAGCATGTGCAAAATGTGCGAAATGTGAATTATGGGTTAACAAATGTGGCAGGAGTGACCGAGGCTTTAATTGATGATGTTACCAAGGATACTTATATTTGCTCACTACATTTCATTGGAGAAAGTGGTTCAACTGAACAAAACCCTGATCCTTTAAACCCTGATCCTGATTCCTATCAGGAATCTCAATATACGTACATTTTTCCTTATTGCATTTTTGACTGTAAATTTCATAAATTTCATATATAATATGTTGTATTAAATACTTCCCTCTAATGAAAATTACTAAACATAGTTAATTCAGTATTTACATATTTGTCTAATTAATATTGTACAGCCTCAAAATAATATAACTGAATTATAAACAAGTGAAGCACCATCAATGGTTTTTTCCAATAATTTATTTGTTTGTAGAGATAATATTCCTTTCCCAGCCATTGTTGATTAAAACAGTACGAATGTTTTGAATTACCGCCATTTCAATATGACGGCTACGCTTGCGCTTATCTTATGATGAAAAGGCCTATCGATAGAACAGTAGTTCTGCTTAAAATCATAGGTTCATTTTGTCACATCCAAACGACGAATATGTTTAACCGAATTTATTCGAATTCATGTGGAACTACTTTCATTCAAAGCATAGTTTTCATAAATATTTTCCTAGGATACTCCATGGGAATCAAAATTCAATTTCATCATTTCGAAATGATTTCATTCTATTCAGATAATCGCAAGTAATTCTTCATTCTTTCAAATGATATGAATTTTTTTCCTATTCGTTTCGCATTCATTCACTGCAATCCTAATCTTGAACAAAATGAAAAAACTGCTTCCTTCCTGAATCCATTGAAAATTCAAATCCCTCTCAGTGACTACAAAAAACTTCAATTTTCATATTCTGACCGGACAATGAGCCACTGACGAGATGAAATACAAAGAGCGCCAGGAGATATTACTTTTATTAAGCAGAAATATCCGTGCAGGTCACATTTTTCATGCTGAACTCGATGAATCCGGTTTTTGTCTGGAAGTTCGCTGCTGCTCCCTCCAGAGTGATTAATAACTTCAGATCTGGCGAGAAAACTGACACTGGAGCAATCCTTCCTTCCTGATGTGGGGAGATAGGGGGAAACAATGAAAAAAGGGAAAGGGGTGTGTGCCGGGTAGCGGAAGGGATGGGGTAGCATGTCGTTAGATGTAATTTTGGAAAAAAACATGTGTGAATAGGTTTTCATTACATTTTGGAATCAATTCTTCATTTATATGCGACAACCGTTTTCGTTGTTCATGGTTCATGAGAGGAAAACTATAACGGATCCTAGTATATTAGTTCGTTTGTTTTTTCTGAAATGGGTTTTTTGCTAACCTTTCTTTTCTAGTTGAACGGCAAATTCTCTGAAAATTACTAATCAATTCTTCCAAATGAGTTCTGAATCAGAAAAATGCTGAAAAAATATTTTTTCGAAACATGATAATGACAATTTTTTTCAGAAAGACGAAACCAAACCATTGTTATGAATTGAATTATATTCAGAGATATAGTTATTTGAAATGATAGTAACGTAATCTATAATATTGATATATTTATTATGACTTACACCTTTCATGTTTTAACCACTTCTAATTGCAACTATGGTTACTGTAGTTTGATCCTATATGGACACCCGGAGAGATTGGAAAAATCCAACCTCATATACAAGTCAATAAAAATATTCTCTGACAGTCAAGCGTCGTTGGAAGTTCTTAACTTCTACCGAGTTACGTCTAAATTGGTAGCTAATTGCCAAAATCGACTCTCCTTGATAGGAAAACTTCACAGTCTGGTCTGAATTCCTGGCCATACTGACCTGAAAGGCAATAAGGCTGATGACTACTTCTAGGCTTTTCCATACAAAGATTGAACAGCTGGATGGCAAAATCTTCCACGATTGGGTCACTTCAAGGCGTTTATTCACCCTTTAAAGCTTGATACCAAACAGTTGCTGGACTAGAGTAGGGATGAACTACGACATCCAACAGGCCTTCTTATAGGTCACTGTCATTGGAATCATCATATGCAGAGACTCAGACTGTCGAAAGACATTGTGTGTCACCTCTGTTTGGAAAATGATGAAACAGCAGAGCACATACTTTGTGCCTGCCCCACTGGAGACCAAATCAGGTTTTTGGGATTCAGCAGATCCGTACTCTTACCATCTGACCGGAAAGACCATCCACCCTACAAACTAATCGGCTTCTGTAAGAAGCTGGGTTTATTTGGTCGATTGTAAATAGGTGTGAGCCACAATAAACCCTCGTGGGTTGCAGTAGATGGTTGAATAGATCCACTCACTTTGAATCTAACCTATATGGATATTTTCGAACTAATATTAGTTTGAAACTAGAAGTTCGCTTCTGAGCTTTATGAATCATCAGAAGATCGCTTCTGGGTTTTTATGAAGCATTGGAAGATGCTGAGGTGTGTACAGTTTTCTGATTCGGAACAGTGATCTAAGAGAAGCTACCTTTGCAACTTCTGTGACATGATTATGCCAAGACATATTGGGTCCATTTTAATCCCCATCAAACTTATCGAAGCAGAATGCGGAATTGTCTGTCCTGACTTTATTATTGCCGGTTCGGAGACATTTATATATTTGAAGAAAACCTTTGCCTGGGTTTTCGTGGCATTGAACTGAACCTGGTAACTTTCTCCCCAATTCGAGATCACCTCTAGATCCTCATTCATATATGCAACCTCCTGCTGCCGTTATGAATGTGTATCCGCAGCTGATGTCCTGGAATCCAAATGGAATGACAAGAAAAGTGTGCTGTCGTCAGCAAAGCATTATATTGGTCTCTTGGTTTTTCCTAATAAGTCTTTGATATACATTAAAAAAAAAGTTTGGAAACAATATGGATCTCTGGAAAACACCACCAGCGTTTATGGTATTCGAGAGACATTTTTCGATGGCCACTTGCAGGGAATGCTTTTTCAGGAAGCTGAAGATCCATACACAAAAATGATCCAACAAGCCCTAGCATCGAAGTTTGGCCAACAAACCCTCATGCCACACACGGTCAAAGGCCTTAGAAATATCAAGCGCAACAACTTTCAAGTCTCCATTTTTCCCAATTGCGTAATTCCAAATATGAGTGACATACGATAGAAGGTCGCCTGTTGATCTTTGTTTCCAAAAGCTTCATCGATAATCGCTTGAAATGTTGAAGTGTTTGTTACGTAATATTTTCTCCTTCTTATATATTCAATCTTAGTTCATATGTGGGGTATTGTAGATATGAATGGGATAGGGTTATTTACTCACAGCTAGCTTTCAGACAGTGAGATGGGGGTGTGAGTTATACAAATGATTTATATTTCAAGGGCGTCAACAGATTTACTATCAACCCTATATAACGTAATAGCAAGCAGATCCGAATCTATAAATTATCCACGATACAAATGAACTCAAAATTTGGCAAATGGATATATTGACATAATTCTACACAGGGTTTGGCAATGTGCAAGGAAAACCGTAACTAATAAATAATATCCAACCACGGAGGGGGGTCGTGCACGACAGAGAAAACTGGATAGGGTGTTTGGGAAAAATAAAACTACCCTTCCAATCTCCTGCACAACGAGAGAGAAAACTTAATCTCTAGCTTCGATTCCAAAGGACCAGCTGTAATACGATACTATTGCGCTACTCCATCAAGGAAGAGGATGAAAACCCAAGTGACATTTCCTCATTTCCTTGCCCCCAAATGACTGTTCGTATAATAATATCGAGTTTTTCTGGGTGGTAACAAGTTATTGAAAAAAACGCCTGAAATTAAATTATTGTTGGATTCCTCGTATTATGGGATATATTGTAGTCTTGTGATGACACAAGAAATAATACTTGAAAACTCACCCATATACAGTTGGAAAAAACTGATATAAATGTCCTCCGAAGAGATAAGAAAACGGAATTCTCAACCTTCCAAATCAGCACTATTACGAATCCGTTTCTGTGAACATGTAAATTACAACCGCTTATAGCGTTTTACGAAAATCCTCAGGTTAAATTCACAGTTCGAGTATCATTGTCAATTTTCAACTGAAAATGATTAAAACACCTTCGTCAAGGACCAACAAGGTTTATAATTTTTCCGTTAGTGGCAGCAGCTATCGGGTGGTTGTTTAGGATCTCGATATGAGCTATTAATAGGTGGGCAAGCGACAATAAATATGTACCTTTTACGGATAACGCAACATGTTTCAAATATTTGAGGATATTGTGGTTTACGGCTTTCTCCATGATTTTTGATATTTCTGATATCACTAACAATTATCAGTACCTATCTATTATTTATATTTCAATCGTCACTACAGGGACAATATCACATTGTTTCAAATGGCGAGCTTTCTAGCTATCGCACATCTGTATTTTCATATTCAAAAAAAAGAAATAAAAGGTGTCCGATTGTGAGTAAATGATATAGGGGTAACTTTATATTTGATTGTCATAACTCAATATTTCCAAATGGAAATTATGACTGAACGAGAAGTCATTTTTGTGGAGAAGAATCAGTTTCCTATCAACTTTTTTGAGTATTTTCACCTTCTACAATCTGAAAAATATAAAAATTCTAATGAAAAACTTCATACACGAATGAAAAACATGAACATTCACTACGTGAAACCAAAGTATTTTTCACAAAATAAAGTGTTTTATTTATCAGTTACTTGCCGTATTTGATAATTTTTGCCAATAAAAAAAACTAAGGAAATATACAATACTTATCTCAACCTTTCGGAGGCTGAAATCTGCTGAAATCTGAGATACGCAGTTTTTCCCCTGCTGATTTTTCTCAGTTTTCAACTCCTTTTAGAGATGTGCTATCATTTGTATAATCGAATTAGTGAATTCCCAACGTATTCCAAAAACACTTTCTTGTGTACAAAAACGCAACACGTGTTTCGCCATACAATGACTTCCTCGGGCGTGTCTTAATAATCTTCTAATGAAGACACGCCCGAGGAAGTGGTTGTATGGCGAAACACGTGTTTCATTTTTGTAAAACTGTCTAGTGAAAATCACACAATGAAGTGTTTTTAGAATACGTTAGTTATGGATTTTCATCAAGTATCGGCCGATTCCATCATATATAGTGAATTCCCTCTATAAATAGATAATGAACGTAATAACCATCATCATCATTATTGGAAGTAATATTCATGGTTTGTCTTGAGGCCTTGTTTTCATCTTTTAGTGCAATTCAAACCATTGAATCTTACTAATTAATCACTTATCAACCTCCAACTCATTCTCATTCAGATAATATCCCAAAGTTAGCAGACACTCGGAATCTCCCTTGGGTGGGTGGGGATTGCACGGATCGAATCAGGTTGATAAACAAGTTAAGTGGAGAGAAGTTGGTCTTACTTCAGCCCACATAAAAGCCCAGAAGCTCTTAGATCACTCCGCGGTATCAATTAGACGGTTCAGCTAAGAGTTCAATAATGCATCGATAACAAGACATCTTTTCCGTTGTTGAAAACTATTTTATTTGCATTATTTTCCTCAATCCATGGAAACGAATGAATTGAACACAAGGCAGCTTGCACCCATTTTCAAAGAGATTATTTTCTTTAAACCGATGAGGAAATTGAAGGCTAAGATACCGAAACAGAGTTTTACTGACAGCAATAAAATTGACTGACATGTACTCAACATCTTTGTGTAATTATTTTTGGATTTACGATGTGATGGTGACACCTTAGTGGTTTGGAGTCTCAGGGAAGAGAAATTAACAACATTTTTAAGACATTTGAGTTTTTCAGAGTTTTTGCATCCAAAAAATCCAGTCCACAATGGAAGAAGGGGAGGGAAGAATCTTTTTTCCAAATCTTTCAGTGAAACGACGGGAGAGTGGGAAACTCAGGTTTGAAATATATAGAATATGAAGCTTAACCGAGTAATATTCGAATAATCCTTCCAATAACCCCAAAAAATTCTGGTAGAGAGGGTAAGATATATCTGCGAACCGGATGCTCTAGGAAAGGAATCGTGTAATCAAAAGAATGCGTTCGTGAGTAACGGATATGACGAGGCCGAAATCAATCGAGCCTCACGACCCATACAGAAACACTCAACGGTGACACTGAAACAAATGGCCAATGGAATTGGCCAAATTGGCGGTGCGACAAATCGAATTGAAATGATCTTCGAAAAACATGAAGGGTCATTTTCAAGCCCACAAGTACGATAGAAAATAGTCTCAGGTCAGCAAAAAACCCCAGGAATCCATTGAGTACCCCAGGAGTAAACCAAATACCGTAAAGTTGCGGTTAGTTGTTTTACATCGGAACCATAAAAAAGCGTTGAAATGTGTTTGAGTAAGCAAGTACCCTGAGAGGGTAGCCGTGACATTGCCTTCGAACGCACTAAGTTTTTGAATACTATCCGAAGCTATTCAGAAAGGCCATAAAGATACATAAGCATAAGAATAATTCTAACCATAAGGAAGAGAGCTCAAACATCAATAAGACATGGGTTCCGGCGCTTCATAACGCAAAGATTCTCTCAATAATTGAAAGAGGGTCGGACCAATCAGGTACAAGAGCAGTCGGCCGTTCGTCACCCTGTTTCGAAATGAGTACATAAGTGTTCCGCCCCGGCTTCACACTGGTGCAATGCTGATACTAAATATAAATTCACCTATTGAAAACTTAAGGGCATGGAGAAACAATGATGGAAAGATAATTCTGTTTTATGGACGCGCTTTTTTCCTCGCATCTGGCGCCACAGTTGGAGTATTCAAAAATTATTTTTCATCGCACATCAACAACATGAAATAAATTAGAATGTTTAAAAATCGTTCACCGGTGCGCATCTGAAACCTAAGAAGCAACTACATACCCAATTTCAGCATCCTAAGACTTAACAGTACGGTGAAACAGAGATTGATGTGTGAGTATTAGGTGAGTGCCAAGTTTGCTTATCGCTGCAAGATAGATCACTTCGACCGTTGCCATCTGCACTCATAATTTTATATTTCAATTCGTTCATTCTTTGTAAGCTTTTTTATGTTCATTCAGAATCATATTTACCAATTATGTTACAACATAGAAACATCTGTTATAATTTATGCGTGTGTTCAATACTTGTATACTAATAATGCATACTTTCTATACAGTGGCGATTCTAAAACTTAAGGGCGGGGGACACACACCATAACTAGACGCCAAGATTCAGCAAAAAGCATAGGTATTTGAAGTAATACCGTATTTCCCACTAAGAAAAGATATAATATCACAAAACTTTAATGAAAGAAACATTTCAATAATAAACAATGCGCACTATCAAAAAGCCAGCATACAAAACAAAACAATTTATTACCTCTTGGAGGTAACCATTCACGTACGCAACGCTGTCCAAAAATCGTTTTTTTTAATTTGTTCCAAGAAACGTAACATTTTCTGTAATTGGAAAGTCTTGGAAGTCATCTGATAACCCAGATTGGCAAGGTCCTTTTAGAATTAGTTGTCGCACTATTTCAGGGATCAAAATAGTATTTTTGAATAATCAACGTTATTTTGTATTTTATAAAGTGAAAATCATTACGACCTCACCTCTTTGTCGGTATGGCATCGTTAATATGTGGTTGGTTATGGGCTATGCTGAAAGAAAAGAAATCATGCTAATTTTAAAAATGTTCTATAGAGTCCAGATCACATTTGAATATTACAGGAAAAAGTTTCACAATCTCACAATGAAATCTGAATTCGAGTTGTGATAAGATAGTGGTTTCAAATGAAGACAGTTGAGTCGTATTCGTGATGGGGAGTCGAAAAATAAAATAAAATTGTTATCGAAATTTTGGAAACCTGTTATCTATTTACCCATGTTTCATTATATTTAAAATCGGGTGGGTGAATCTATGGATACCCGTATCAACTACGTCCATTGTTCTTCAGTTATTTAATTTCATCTACTCTTATTGAATTTTTCTGATTCAATACCGAACATTCCAATAGAATATTACTACGTATTCTGATTTCCATGCGGCAAAAGTTCAAACTTCCAATATTCTACCGAAGTTAAAATTCCAATGAAACATCCAACATTTCATGAGCGCTAAAACATGAAACGTGAAACATTTTGAATGTTGGCACGTTATTTGATGTCTACCAGATTCTTCTTCGCAGTTTACATTCCACATATTACTGCAACACTAAACTCCGTGATATATTAGCCTGCAGCATGTCGAGGCTGGCCTCCGAACAAATAAATTTCTTACATAGCGTAAAACGTTCAAATTCCAAAATTATATTCTCGTTCGGAGAATACGTGGTACACTGCAAGCTGAATATATGAACTGATATGGAAAAATTACTACAAGCATTTCTTGATACAGGTCGTAAAACATGTTGCATTTACAGTTTTTCAGAAAGCCTATGTTTCCCTATTCTTTAACTACCTCTGGTGTGGTTATCAAACCCGGTCTGAACAAAATTATTTCCAAGAGAAAACTTGTGTAAGATGGTTTCTATTCAAGTTAATTTCTTGTAGTCGCCAACCTAAAGCGTTGAGTTAGAGTGATAGAATTATTGACAAACGATTTGGTTCAGCTCACCTCGATGATACTAATCAAAATACCTCTATTCGGCAGAAGTATCTCCAACTGTCTTGCACGAGGCAACAGGCGACGGTTGATTTTCAAAGTATCAAGAGGTTTGTTCTGGTTCTAACATCCGAAACTGTTTGGAAACTGCGCAAGACATGGTGCGTACAAGCAAAAATCCCAAACAGTGCGAAATAGTCTCGGACACTTGAGGACATTTTGAGGAGACCACTGTGCCACCTATCGTATATATGAAGAGTTGAAGACAAGAAAATGTCTGAACTTTGAATAATGGACTTGTTGGCATAGAAACGCATCTTGGAAGGACTATAATGGGAGAACAAGTCCATCATTCAAGTAACAATCTTATTTTTCCGGTTTTACTGATATTTCTATTGCTGATTGTGAAAATCAGATGTTTTGGGTATAAAAGAGCCCGCAAATACCACACCAAAAGAAATTATTGATTTTAAAACGGAAAAGTATTTTAATGAAAAGGTTTTGCAGATAGATGATGGTAGATATCAAGTAAATCTTCCTTGGAAAGAAGGTCACCTTCCTAACAACAAAGAAAAAGCTGGAGCAAGATTACTGTCTTCAACAAAAAAGTCGATTAGTTCAGGAACATTTGAAGATTATAGTGAAGGTTTTGCAGAATGGAAATCATTAGGTATTATAGAAGAAGTTAGGAAAGATTCAATTGACAGGACAAGTCACTATTTACCTTATCGTGCCGTTATTTGAGAAAATAGTATAACTACTAAAATTAGGCACATCAACGCATCAACAAAGGATAATAACGGAGATTCACTAAATCATGTTTCGAAAAAGGTCCCAATCTGTTAGAATTGCTTCTTTCATTGTTCATAAAATTCAGAATAGGACTAATAGGAGTTACATCTGATATAGAAAAAAAGGCATTTTTGCAAATTCATGTAGATGTTTTGGGTATAAAAGAGCCCGCAAATACCACACCAAAAGAAATTATTGATTTTAAAACGGAAAAGTATTTTAATGAAAAGGTTTTGCAGATAGATGATGGTAGATATCAAGTGAATCTTCCTTGAAAAGAAGGTCATCTTCCTAACAACAAAGAAATAGCTGGAGCAAGATTACTGTCTTCAACAAAAAAGTTGATTAGTTTAGGAACATTTGAAGATTATAGTGAAGGTTTTGCAGAATGGGAATCATTAGGTATTATAGAAGAAGTTAGGAAAGATTCAATTGATAGAAAAAGTCACTATTTACCTCATCGTGCCGTTATTTAAGAAAATAGTATAACTACTAAAATTAGGCACATCAACGCATCAACAAAGGATAATTACGGAAATTCACTAAATCATGTTTCGAAAAATGTCCCAATCTGTTAGAATTGATTCCTTCATTGTTCATAAAATTCAGAATAGGACTAATAGGAGTTACATCTGATATAGAAAAAGCATTTTTGCAAATTCATGTTAATCCCAATGAAAGGGACAATTTTGAAGACTGGAATTGAGTTATGGGCTACTCTACAGTTAGAAAAATCAAATGGCACCAGAATCTTCCAACAGCCCCTTGGTGGAGCGGTGGGTGGGAACGCATGGTCAGAATAATTGAGGAATTACTTCGTAGAAACTGAGGGAAAACAACTTTAACATATGAAGAATTGATGAGGACTTTATGCGATTGTGAAGCCATAATTAATGCAAGGTCTTTAACTTTTATTTCGGATGAAGATAATTTGAAACCTCTCAGCATTTCTATGTTTATTTCGGATATATCTACCAGTGAAACTCCAGACTTCGATATCATAGACAGATATCATTTAGTGAACCGACATAGATACCTGCAAAAGATAAGAGATGAAATCCGAAGCCGATTCAGAAAGGAATATCCAGCGGAACTCGCACATACTCGTTAAAGGAAAATAGGTATTTTGAAAAATGGAGATGTTGTTCTTGTCAGCAGCGACAATGTGAAGCGGATGAACTGGCCTATAGGAAAAGTATTGGAAATTTGAACTGGAACAGATGACGTACCCAGGGTAGCGAAAATGAAAGTGAACAGTGGAGAACTTATTCGACCGTTACAGCATGAAACTGGCAAGGAATACATAACAGAAGAGCAAGACATCAAAGAGAAAACTGAAGAGATAGTCACAAGAAGGGAGCGAAAATTCAGAGCTCCGCATCGTTATGGTTTCGAGTGAAATTTATAATGTTATTTTGAAATTCATCTTCAGTTTTTTATTTCAATTTCAAAATGGGGGAGAATGTTAGATTTGGAATGTATGTTTTTATCATTCCCTCTGTATATAGATTTTCTATTTAGTTTATGTGATGTCTAATAATATTTTTTGTTGAATCAAGTTTGTTAGTAAAAAGATTTTGATTAGAGTTGTCAAATAAATAGAATTTAAAATACGTCAGTAAGACTTTATTTGATAATAAAATTATATCCATCCCATATTTAAAAGTCAGTTCAAATGTTATTTAACATCAATCATCAATTATTTGAATCAAATGAATAAAAAACATCCTAGAAAATAGTCCAAACAAATTTTCACATGAATGCGCATGAGCAACGGGAACAGTTCTCAACAGTTCAGCCTCGAGAGCAAGAACGGTTCAGGACGGTTCAGGACAGTTTAGGATCATTTCGCAGTCGAAACCAGAACAGAGCATTCATCAATACGAACTTATCCTCAATAAACCAGAACGCTCTATATCAACTGCGTATGATCCTCACGTCCTAGAACCTGAATTTCGTAGAACCAGATTGAACCTAAGATCGAAACGCTCCGGGGGATATTGAATTCGTTATGGGGAACTAGAAGGTCCAAATTTATTGGAACTATTCGTTCCCCACCCTCAGGCTCATGTAAGCTAATGAGCCTGTTGTAGTCCTTCTCGACCACCAGAGCAAGACGATATTTGCCGTGGAGTGTTCAGCTCCTGGCGGGTCGAATATCGTCCAAAAAGAGATAGAAAATCGGAAAAAATATCGAGATTTTATCTTCGAACTCCGCAGACTCTATCCAGACCACTTCATCAAGATAGTTGTTCTGATTATTAGTGTCCTAGGTGGAATGATGCCCTGTCTACTCTCGAATCTCAAAATCATACCGGCTTGCTGCACTGAAGCAGAAATTTCAGCTGGACAGATGCAGAAAGCTGTCATTCTTGGCTCACGTCGCTCGCTCGGGGCACATGATTCTTGGACTCAATGATCACTTATCCTACGGTGTGTGGAGTGGTCATTGGTTGATAATGCTGGCGTGCACTCCCGATTGTGTCGGGGCTTCGGGGGATAGGGCCTGTCCAGCGCACACTACGGTAAAAAAGTAATAGTTTTATTTCCCACCACATATTACAGTTGAAAATATGTCTCATAATTAAGATAAGATTGACAAGAAAAAAAAGAAAAATATTTTGACACACATATATCTGAATATGAGAATAACAGTGAGAAAAAAGCACATTGATTTAGATAGCAGTAGATACTGCTTCTGTTCTTCCATCACCGCCTGAATAGATGAAGAAAAAATATTTCAAAGAGTAATGATTAATATGTTGTCAACGTTCAAAATGTTTTTCAAGGGAAGATAAGAATAGAAAGGAAAGAAGAGAAGGAAAAAAAAGAAGAAGAAAGAGACAGAGAACATCATTTGTAATCTAGTAGTCATGACTTCACTGGGTGTCAAATAAATATTGTTTGAATTTGAAACCAATTGCTGTTGGCAATAATTCTAAAAATGTACTGTTTAGTTTGAAAATATTGTTGATACAAATTGCGACATTATAAGAGAAAGAACGTCTGTATATTTCTTTTGTCAATAAAGGTATTTTTGTACAACCTCAAAAGTGACTTTTTCAATGATTGTCAAGAATATTAAAAGATGATGTTTACTAAATAGCGCGTTAAATAATTTTTAACAAGTATTTTAAACACGATTTTTCTCGAACAAATAGCAATTAACAAAACATAATCATTCATCATTTGTATTTTTTAATTGTTATTATTTTATAGCTCATTGTTTATACAGACTATAGACTTTCAAGGAAAATTTATTGTGAACAATTGATATAGATACAATCAAATTCTGGATTATATAAAGTGTCAAACATAAAGTCCACATCACATGGGATTTTTTTTTGTTCATCTCTTCAAGCAACTTTTGATATCTCCATTAGGTTGTGCTTTAAAAATGATGCCGAATGACATGCATATGACGAATCAAGTGATTTTTCTTCTTTGTCCAATTTGACATTTTTTCCAAAAAATGTTCATAAAAGCAGATATTGCTCGAAATTTCGAAAATCGGTAAAGAGAAAAGATGATTGTTTTTTCATTTTTCACCCATATACCTATTTATAGGTCTCTAGTACAAATTTAGTTTTTTAACAGTTTTTCGAAAATTTGACATTTGCCGATTTCTCAAATTTAGCCAAACCTCAACAAAGTTAGTGCTTCATGCCTAACTTATCTTCCCAATGCATTTTTATTACCAATTGCGATTCTAAATACAACTTATTTCGCAAAAATTTAAAACACCAGAAAAAATTATGCCAAAAATGATGCAAAGTTGATACAGTTTTTAAAAACAGATAAATATTTCACTTTATTTCTACTTTTTGCGAAATAGCNAAATAACTTTTTAAAAAGAATTTATTTTACAAACTAGAGACGACTGTCTCTTACGAGAGCTACAAACAGAATGATAATTAATATAATGTTAACTGGATGCTAACTGCATGTCGAGATAAGGGATTCCTGGAATATCTCTTACTCAGCTGAATCTCCGTGTGAATGGCCGTGTCGTGGGAACTATGACCACGTAACTGGCATAAAGCACTAACTTTGTTGAGGTTTGGCTAAATTTGAGAAAACGGCAAATGTCAAATTTGACATTTTCGAAAAACTGTTAAAAAACTAAATTTGTACTAGAGAGCTAAAAATTGGTATATGGGTGAAAAATGATAAAACAATCATCATTTCTCCATACCGATTTGCGAAATTTCAAGCCATATCTGCTTTTCTGAACATTTTTTTGAAAAAATGTCAAATTTGACAGGGAAGAAAAATCACTTGATCGGTCATATGCATGTCATTTGGCATCATTTTTAAAGCACAACCTGATGGAGATATCAAAAGTTGCTTGAAGAGATGAACAAAAAATCCCATTTGATGCGGACTTTATGTGTGACACTGTATATTGAACACCAGCAATAATTTCAAATGTGAAATTGAATAAAACGCGTGAGCTGTAAACAATACTGTTTTGTTGTTAACGAGGTGATTCGGTGTTACTGACACGGCCACTTCACAGCAAATGCGATAACATGAAAATAGTTAACCGACAAGAGATGTCAAAATTTGTTTGTATGATATTTGTGTCGAAAGTAAGTTTCATTCTATTCGTGAAATCTTTCACTAACAAAATAAAACTTTAAACACTCATATCATAAATAGCAATTCCCGTTGTTTTTGGCCGTAGTCAAATTTCAACAGAAAAAAAAGCAATGAACATTAATGAGTTCTGGCTACCTCTCTTCAGAGATACATAAACAAGGCCAGGTATTCCAATCAAGAGAAACCAATTCATTCACATTGCCCACTGATAATATTATAAAATCAGAGTCAAATACGAGCATCGTAGTAAAAGCGTTCAAAACGACAGAAACAACAACTCGAGAAATTAATATTATCATTCTTATAATGAGGCCCAATGTATATATCTCATTATCAAACCCTAATTCCAAAGAAAAGAAGTCTATTTCCTATCAAACGGCTCTAAATCTGACGAGTGAGCATTTAATTTCTTGGTGCTTGGTACGGAAATAAATCCTGAAAAACCAGGAAAGTGTGTGCGGAATGCAATTAGGCTCAGGTAATGATAGGGCTCGCTGGGCAAACTTATCATTCTTGACACGAGTTTTCCACAGCAGAAAATGTTTGTTGGCGGGGCTAGGAATGCGGGAACCAAAAGAGTGGAAGTTGGGGCGCTGGCGACCGTTTCGGGTCGAGGAGGATAATGAACTTTTAATGGAATCGTTTTCGGGCCGTTGATGACTACTAATATTATTAGGATTCAACGTCATTTAATGTTAAAACCCTCATTACGCTATCCAGAACGGCCTTTGTTACCTACATACAACCTATAAAAGAGGCAGATTGGGTCAGATAATTTTTTTTCTATGATTGTGTGTTTGGATAAGTAACTGCGGTCAGCAATCTGAGTTTCTAAAGTTTCCAGTGATATGACTTCTCGGTAACGCCGAAAACAACTGGAAAAGACTGAGGTTTCAATATGTTTACCCCTCAGGTAGTGACACATTCGAAAGTTTCTGTGACTTGACGCCAAGGTCTCAATCTGCCTACTCCCCAGGTCTCGTCACTAATCTCCACAAAGCTTTCAATCTACCTATTCTCAAGCAATGACTGTGTTATTAGGTTCTGATATCGTATTTACGTCCTTGGATAGTTGAACGAGCGGACCGTGTGAGCTGAGGTGAGTTTGGAAGTGGGACCAGGAATGTGACTTGCAAAAAGGTGGTGTTCAATGTTGTGAGACGTACGGAGTGACAGTAGTGCGGTAATTTTCAAGAATGATTTTGTTTATTGAAACAGTTGAAATGTATTTCAATTCGGAAAGCTTTGCGGATTATTATGGTCTGGAGAGTTCTCGATTTTCTTCAAAAAGATGAATGTTTCCGAACCGGATATAATAATGCCAGGACAGACAATTCCGCTTTCTGCTTCGATAAGTTTGTTGGGGGTTGAGATGGACACCAATATATCTTGGCGCTGGAACTGCAAAGGCTACTTCTCAAAAGCTTGGAACACTGTTTCGAACCAGAAAACTATACATACCTCAACAACTTTTGATGCTTTATACCTAAGCTCAGGTCAGACGTTCTTTAGAGTATTGTTCTCATGTATGAAGCTCCGCTCCTGAGCATATCTTGAAGCTGGATTCCATCCAGAAAAGAGCCATCCGCCTGATTGGAGACGCGAACTTTACTTACAACGGTGATAATAATAATATATCTGTATCTGTATCTGTAGAGTAGGGAGGGTGAGTGTAAGCC
>NW_019293445.1:22880-36087 GCF_000500325.1 Leptinotarsa decemlineata | reverse complement strand
GACCCATGGTGGCCTTGGGGTCAATATCCACTTTAGGTGGTTCAACTTTCAAGGACCTAGGGTCTTCAGAGGTACCCTCTGTTTCTTTTTTTGTTGCTCTGATAGTCAGTGAGGTAAACGCGTAGCTTAACCTCCTCGACTTCTTCTTTAGAACAGCCATATCATCGTCTCCGATCCCGAAGACGGTAAGAGGTATCCTTGTGGGTTCATCTTAACCTCATGATGGAAGGTGCACCATCTTGCTACCTTCAGATCAGGATTCTGCGCCTTCAGCCGACCCAGCACCCTCTCCTTTTCACCGGATGTCGTCTTGTGGACGTCCTCCGGGATCCAGAGTGGGGCTTTGGTAAGCTTTGGGAGCTTATCCACACTGACGACCGCAAGTGATGCCTCCTCCCATGGCTTGATATTCATTGTGGCTTCCTTCAGCCACTCTAGCGTCACGTCGTCATCGCAGACCACTCTGATGATTTCACCGGAGTATGTCCACAACTTGAAAGTGGGCGGTTTGCTGTTGTTGCTGGAGGCGGAGAAGATGATCTTGTCCAGCTCCTCCAACAGTTGTTTTTTGATGAGACTCTCTCGTTCTGCGGTAACCTTACCGTACGTGTTAGTCTCATCAATGATGGCTACCTTGAGGTGTCTCAAGGCCTCCACGAAGGTTTTGGAAGGTTTATGGATTCCAGGATTGGTTTACCCCAAGGCGTTTATTTTCCCTTCGAAGCTTGATACCAAACAGTTGTTGGACTACGATGACTTGGACTTCTTACAGGTCACTGTTATTTTAATCAACATATGCAGAGACTTGGACTGTCGGAAGACAGTGTGTGTCACCTCTGTTTGGAAAATGATGAAACAGCAGAGCATATACTTTGTACCTGCCCCGCTGGGAACCGAATCAAATTTTTTGAGTTCGACAGAGCCGTACTCTTACCATCTGACCTGAAAAACCACTCACCATACAAACTAATCGTCTTCGTTAAGAAGCTGGATTAAGAAGCAGAGGTTGAGTGGAAGAGCAATTGAATGATGACTTGTCATCATGTAAATTAAACTTCGCATATTATCTTCATATAATAAATGAACTGTTCCTGATTAATTTGCTTTAAATGTATCAGAAGATAATAAAGACGATATTATTATCATTATTTGGCCGAGTGTCAATAAGTGTAAGCCACAATAAACCCTTGCGGGTTACGTGGAGGGTCGAATAGACTCACTCACTTCAGACCTAATCTAACCTAACCTTCCAGGACAACTACTTTTATATAAACATTGAATTACTCGAACGAAAAATACTTCCGAAACAGCTACTTCCATATGAACTTCGAATTATATAGATAACACTTTTTCATACTCAGTTTGTACTCTAAATATTCGTTATGAAATTGATTCAGATAGATCACATTTACAGGATTGTTACATAATAATGTATATAATGGAAAATGAGTATTTCGAAATAAAATACCGAGACATTCATCTCTCACAACTACCTGCATTGTAGATTCTGGTGAATGCCTGCCGATAAACAACTAACTTCCCGGCTAATACCACACTGGATATTGAATTATATCCGACAGACATTTATGCAAGATAACTCACGAAAGTAAGTCTCGCAGATATTATTCGTTCATCCAGCAACATCAGGACCATGCTGAAATCATTCGAGTACATCACCTACAGGTCGATTTCGAAGTATTACCTGTCATCAGTGCAGGGATGATTCGACCCAAACAGCAAAGTCCCTGAGACCCGATTAATTTCAACGCGGCTCAACTGCATGTATGAAACATTTGCCCCGCTTAGAATCAATTCCGAACTTTCGTTATGAAATTGATTCAGACATTATTCACAGGATTATTACATAATTTCATGTATGAAAGAGGTGAAATGTCACATGGAACACTGTCATCCTCAATAATGAACATCGATGTTCTGGAATACGACACCTTTATCATCTCTTCAGCACCAATCTGGATAACATTACAAAATGAAGCACTCAATCCCATTCATTAAATTACGACCTCATGTCACGAATAAGACAAGTGTCTTACGGCGAAACGTTCGGGTGTCTACCATTGAGGATGACACTGTTCCATTCACACACTCCGATGACTTATACATTTTCAAATTTCTCACCCCACAAATTACTGGTATGTTCGAATCACAAAAGGGGTTAATATTTTCAAAAATGATTGGTTTATCTAGTCGTGATTTGAGTTTTCAAGATTTTCATTGGCTTTCGGTCGTTTCATAATACTGACTTCATAACTTGAAACATTTATGCATTTCTTCGGGAGACAATTGAAACTGAAATCGTGTATTTATTTTTCAAGAAAAGAAAATTTTCCAGGTCCTACAAATGAACAGATTTCAAAATGTGATGTATGATTAATCAAGAACGTCATTCTCGTTTATATGGTGCTCTATATACAGTGCATTCCATTTAAAACGAGCCAACCTGAATAACTTTTGGTACAATGGTCTGCAGAAAAAATAAAAAAACGTCAACAATAGTATACAGGGGAAACCATTTCGACATATTCACATTTGATGTTAATTCCCGTATCGCACCCCCAGAACATGTCACCAATTTTTTTCAAATGGATCACCCTATATTGTTTCGCATTATCAAATGCTCCATGATGAGCAGATTTCAACAAAGTATAAAACATATGGTCTGGAGCTTACGGTTCGGGAGCTACAAATTATTTGAGTTGAATACGAGCCACCCTGAAAAACTTTTGGAAAAATGATTTTCAGAAAAAATAAGAAAACGCCTCAACAATAGTATACAGAGGGACACATTTTGACGTATTCACATTTGATCTAACTTTCCCTATCGCATCCGCATAGCATGTCACCTTTTTTTGAAATGGATCAATTGTTTTGCATTATCAGATGTTTCATGATGAATAGATTTCAACAAAGTAGAATACATTTAACCTGAAGCTCATAGTTTGGAAGCTGACATTTCTTTGAGTTGGAAACGAGCCGACTTGTGGAAGTCTCACTGCATCATAATTTCTTGAATAACATTTATTTTTCGGATGAATGTACGTTTAGTCCGAATGGAGAGGTGAATCGGCAAAATTATCGATATTGGAGTGATACGAATCCTCATTTATACCGTCAAATTCATACCCAACGACCAAAAAAATTTGAATGTTTGAGCAGGAATTTTAGATGACCACATCATAGAACTTGTTTTCATCGATGATAATTTGACTAGTGAAAAATATTTGGATATATAGGAAAATGAAATAATACCGTGCATCAATAGGGCAATTGAGGAGAATATAAATTTATTCGAGAACGAAATAGATCTTCAGCAAGTTGGTGCACCTTCTCATCATGCAGATCCAGTGCGACAATTTTTGGATTATCGTTTTCCTGGTCGCTGGATTGGCAGAAGAGGTCCTACAGAATGGCTACCAAGGTCTCCTGTAG
Source organism: Leptinotarsa decemlineata (assembly GCF_000500325.1). Classification (NCBI taxonomy): domain Eukaryota; kingdom Metazoa; phylum Arthropoda; class Insecta; order Coleoptera; family Chrysomelidae; genus Leptinotarsa; species Leptinotarsa decemlineata. The sequence continues at coordinate 32,637 of NW_019293445.1, read as the reverse complement.
ATTTTTCTCTGAAGAAGGCGTCTTGAGTGTATGGGGTGGAAGAACATTAGAAGATTTGAGAGGGAATATCATGAGGCATCGCAGAGAAATAACTTTCAAGATTCTCAACCATGTGAGGGCGACAATGGAAGCTCGTTTGTACCATTGTATGGAAGTTGGTAGAAATGTTTTCGAACATTTACTATAGAGCATTTTTTTTCTTCTCATTGTCCAGTCATTAGATTTTGATTCAAAAATTACTAAAAAATCTCTTTTTCTGATTTATTGCTTCCATATTTGTCTCTATTCAACTCAAATAATTTGTAGTTCCCGAACCATAAGCTTCAGACCATATGTTTTATACTTTGTTGAAATCTGCTCATTATGGAGCATCTGATAATGCAAACCAATATAGGGTGATCCATTTGAAAAAAATTGGTGACATACTCTGGGGGTGCTATAGGAGAAGTAACATCAAATGTGAATATGTCAAAATGTTTTCCCCTGTATACAATTGTTGACGAACTCTTTTATTTATTTTTTTTAAATCATTGCACTGTATATGTCCAAGTAATCAAATAATAATGTTTATCATACCTCTCTGAAACGTACTGTCTCTTCTAATTTTCTATTTTTTCATTCATTATTTTAAATCAATTTCAATTAATGAGATGAGTCGTAAAAATGAAAACAGTTCATTTCCGCGATATCTGATATCCCCACAATTACACAAATAAAACGAAGAAATTTGTGGTTTTCATTCCTCGTGATTCATAGTAGTCCAACTTTTAATCAAGAAGGATAGACGCGACTCTTGAACATCTTGTAATTCTGGCTTCGGTAATTTAATTTGTATACGCAGGAAGCCACATCTCTTGTTTCTCCGGGCTTGAATTCAATTATTCGCTGACCCATGAGATATAATTTCCGAAATTGAGATTTCTTATAGGAAATAAAGTTTTATTATGACATAGCACTGTAAGAAGTAGTTGTAAGTGATTTAGAATCTGCTCTGGATATGTCGACGGAATCGCTCGAGTACAAACATGATGATTTGGTGTCAGTCGAATCCATTGGCGTTTTCTGTAAAAGTTTGACAAAATTATATTATATTGAGGATGAGTGAAACTTATACGCCTAGAATATGAAACAATATAGTCATCAGCTTTTGTAATCGTTAATTGGTCAAATCTAGTTCATTAGAGATGTAACTTGTTTTACTTCAGACGTGAAGTACCGACTTCCGCTTTTTTAATCTAGTTCATTGAAAATCTAACTTGTTCCACTTCAGACATGAACTACCGACTTCCGCTTTTATCTATTTTATATAACTTTATTGAAGGAAACAAATCGTTGTCATAATCCAACCTGAATACAATTTACAGGCAATTCATTTAAAAATGTACTAGTTTATCCAAAATATAATAGAATTGAGGGAAATATTCATGTGATTGTTAACTCCTTTTTCCTACTGAAGAGATCCGCGCATTCCAATTTAGAAGTGAAAATTCCCGGAGTCACTTTCCTTGAAGTCAATAGACATTGATAATAAAAAGATTGAAATGAATTTTTCATGTCACCAGCACTCATTTACGGCACACTTTCCCAACCAAAATAGAACAACCTGAATGATATTCATTTTGATGAAATATTATGAATATGTAACGTTGAAATCGACAAAAAAATCCTATATGATTCAAACTCGATTCAGAAAAATGCTTTGTTCAGATAGAAACTACTTACTAACGTTGAGATGGAGAAAAAAATCCTATTCAATTTGAACTCAATACAGGACAATGCTTTGTTCAGACAGAAACTACTCCTTCTCATTTGAATATGGGAAAATAATCTGTTAACCTTTTTCGTTAAAACTTTTAATTGATATTAATCAAGTTTTCTGAAAGTACTTATTATAGTTTTTCAAAAACTCAAATAATAAAAGAAAACCGAAAAAATTGTATTTTTAACAGTAGTGTCACCACAAAATATGGAAGATTTTTGGAATAAAAATAGTGTACCTATATGTATTCAATGTAGCTGTGGAACACTATGAATAGGGAAATAAACATGTTATTTAAAACAGTAGTGTCACCACAAAATATGGAAGATTTTCGGAATAAAAATAGTGTACCTATATGTATTCAATGTAGCTGTGGAACACTATGAATAGGGAAATAAACATGTTATTTAAAACAAACAACAAATGCTGCTTTTTTATGTACTCTCATAGAATGCAAAATATTAGTTGTATTAAAAGCTAACGTCGTTTTCGAATATTATTCACTATGCAGGTACAGAATATTAATTGAAAGATAAATCACACTGTTTTTTCACAATTTTGTTGATACAAACAAAAATAATAGGTGACAGTGAATACTATTAGGTTCACACCTGTCTGAGTTACGAGTTCCTGGCCAAATATTTTATATTCTCTTCCGACTCCACTTGCACTGAACACAGAATGATCTAGAATGTATAGTAACTTACTGGAACTTTCCAGAGTCAGAGTAACATTACTATTTCATTTATTATTTGCCACTATGAAAATATTCAGCAAATTTTCATATATTTGTTTCTAATCATGAATACACTGACCGGTTAATAGATAAAAATTGATAACAATATGCTTGATGATAACTATACAATTTTTACATTATAAACTGTATTCAAAATGTCTCCCACTATACAGGGTGTCAATTTGAAAACGTCCCACCCTTAATATCTTCCTTCCAGTAAACAATATGAGGAATAGAAAAAATGTTATTGTCAAAGGAGACACTTTCAAGGACTATTTGTAGCCCTCGTGGTTCAACTTCCTAGGAGGGGGAGATGTTACCCTTAGAATTTTGAATGGGAAGGAGGGGTCAAGTGGTACATCATTTTGATTTACGTTCAATTCTACTTCCAATAGTACACTGACTTATTATTTTTTGATGAGCATTTTCCAAAAAATAGCGTTCTAAACTAACAGAAGCCTATACCAGAACTAGTAAGAATATTAGATGGTACCGTTCCAACCCTTTATTAGGGGTACCATTAGCCATTAGCTCTAATTAATTCACATCAAGAAGTAGTCTGATAGTAAAACGTGGATGGTAGAAAATTCCACATCAAGAAGTAGTCTGATAGTAAAACGTGGATGGTAGAAAATTTGTGTTTAATTAATGGTGAATTCTCAATTCTCGTCGAAGAAAGTGTATTGATAGCCGCCCTTTTTTGCTACTTCCGCTGTGAAACGTTTCTGTTCCCAGACAAAAAATTGGTTAGCAAATTTGAACGATGTGGTAGTATTATGCATACAGTTGTACCTACCTGATGAGCTGTTCAGTGATTACTTCAATAAGTGTACAAAAGAAATGAAATAAGTGTACAGAATTGAAATGATTATACTTTATGGAGAAGTTGGAAAGTGGACACGAAGAGCGGCATGTCTTTTTAAGGAAAGGCATTCAAATTTCAATGTAACTCACCGGTATGTGTTTGATTTGGTGAATAAGTTTTACGAAACTGGTTTAGTGACAAATAAAAAAAAACAGTAGAGTACAAAATGAAGCAACTCGAATTGAAGTTTTGAGAACATTTGCTGCAGAACTCCACGAGGATGATTATGATAAAAGAATAAAGTGATGACATTTCGAACAGTTTATAAGATGAGCATAAGTAACTTTTATATTCAAAATGTCTTTCTCGCAAATTAAATTTCATTTTGCAAAAGGTCAATAACCAACAAATGGAAAATCCCACACGTAATACATTCATTTCCGTCATTCGGAGGTTGAAACGGTGCCACCTACTCTTTCAACCATTTTTATTAAAAAGGGTCAATGCAATAATGCATCTCAGAACAGGCATATTCTAATTACATGTGTAAGCTTAGAACTCTATTTTTCGGAAAATGTTCATCAAAAAATAATAGGTCAGATTACCATTAGAAGCAGAATTGCACGCCAATCAAAATGGTATGTCACTTGACCACCTTTTCTATTCCCCGATTTCTCATATTGTTTATTGGAAGAAAGATATATAGGTTGGGAAGTTCTCAAATTGACACCCTGTATAGTAGCTTTTTCAGTGGAGCTTGTGGATTAAAATGCATTGTAAAAAATTTCATTGCACCAGTTTCAACTGGAGAACCTACTGAGTAGTGAAATGCGTCTTGAGTAAACTTCATAGGGTTAACAATTTCAATCATTATCATGGATAATATTCGTTTCAGATCATGACACTTTCCCATGTCTCTCGACACGCGTTTTGCTTGCCAAGGTAGCATCATCAATATATGAAGCATTTGAAAATAAAATCAGAATAGTTTTCTAACAATCGTCATGAGCACCAGAAATATCATCTAGTTGGAATAATATGCAGCGATTGTTTTCAAAATTAACCGCGTACTTGCCATATTTTTGTTGATGACAGACCAGCAAACTGCTTATCAAGTGTCTCTGATAGGCGCGTTTGCTTCCGCTTATATATACAAAAATAATACGTTGTCTAACCCTTTTTGGAATCCAGCTTGCGAATATTCGTGGAAGCTGATACAGCAGAAATGTCCAAACACCATATAATGAACTGATGAAGAAACATTTTCATAACTGAAAAAACTTATGTGTCGAATGGACTCAAGGAGTATTGCCTTGTTTCTCCGGGAATTGAAATAATCCCCAAACAACGAAACTTCCCTTTTGTGCGTTTTTTTTGTATTCGCTCAGCAAAGAAATCTATTATTGAATTGTCGACAGGGCTTCCTGAAGAATTGAGCCGGAACAAGAAAGCGCAATAAATATAAAAACCAAGAGCGTTACTCGAATTTTCTTTTCACTTCTCAGAGAAATTGCGATTCTCTTTGACGACTCAGCACCTAAGATAACAATGTTACCGGGGGTTTGTTAATGAATGTTGTCGCTGCATGAAATATTGAATTCATGAGAAATTTGAGGAAGTTGGCAATACTGAAATGAAATATGATGGGTCGATGCATTAAATCTTCATCAAGATCGCATTAAGAATTTACTGATATTTTCTCGTGAATTGAATGTTGAACTCTGATTCCAGTTATCATTATTTATCATGTGGTGTTTTGTTATCAAAGAAAAAGCCAAAACTTTCGATTTCTCTCAATTTAGTACTAACCTTCAGGAGAAAGCTTTTGAAATCTCATGATATTCTACTAATGAGTTTGTAAGTTATTGTGCTAAGAAAGACACTACTTTTGTTATTTTCAAAATGATGGGTTAAAAACAATTTAATTTTGATTTTACACTTCTTCTTGATGGGAATTGGATGATTTCGAGTGGAAACTAGCACCTACCGTCAATAGTGATTCAAACAGCAAAATGTTTGATGATAAAAATTCGATTTCGCATTCACTGATGAGTTTATGTTTCTGAAACATTTGCATCTATGATGGAGCAAGATCAGAAACAATTTCATGTAATCCCATCGAACACAAAGAAACTCAAACACCCAGATTTGAATTCGTTTCCACAGAAATATCCACCATTAAAAGTTCCATAACGATATTCATCCACGTTTCTCTTGTTCTCCCACCCTAATATACTCGAACCATCCTAAGCCTTTTTAATTACATCAAGAGTTTCGCCTCAGAAAGGAAAGTGCGTTCCCCATAAAACGGCCTTTATTTCCGATTGGACTGCGGATCGTAAAATGAAACTTAAAGCATAAGGAAGGAATTGTGAAAGATGTCTACTTGGCACGTTCATCATAGGCGCCCGAGGGAACTGGATGAGAAAGAGTTTGCTTCGGTCGGATTGACGATATTTACGAAATCAAATATAGCAGAAATGGAGAGTATAACATCGAAAATATCTGAAGATCACCCGAGGCAATTCATTTCTAGTAATTCAATATACAAACTTTTTCCTAATAATATTTAAGTATTAGATTACTTTTGGGTAAATTTATGAAAAAAAGTCGATGTGAATAGTTCAGTTATGAGTTGTGCAGATTTTTTGAGTTTATCTTCAAAAAACAGCATTAATTACTAATTAGTAGTCGGTCACTTACTGTGGTATTCCTGATTTTTTGAGCCTACTAGCATAGCAATATTTTCCTAGAAGTCCCAAGAATGTCATCGCTCAGTAAAATATTTAAATTTTGTATTTTTGAACTCCAAAAAAGTACTATGCTTTAGATAATTGGATTCTTCTTGAAACTTCCGCAGGGGGCAGAATTTGGGATATTTCAAAATTCGAACTTGACTTTCAATCAATTATATTACAATTTTGCAATTTTTCATTTCGAGTGAACTTTTGCGATTAGATGAAACTTGATTGAATTTGCGATATGAATATCAATGGTGATATTTCACTCTACCATAATTTTACAATGAAATTTCACCTTAATTTCACAGCGGAATTTCACACTGCAATTTTTCATTCAGATATACCGTTTCAAATAGGTGTACGTATTCTGAATAATTTCGAAGCGAATGATACCTTAATCGGATGTTTATTCTTGTACTTTATATATTTCAAGAATCCATTCTTATCTTGTAACTTTGATAATCACCTTGAAATGAAACTATAATTCTGAAAAATTAAATCATAAACCCTACAAATCAACATTTCCGACTTAACATCTTATCTTTTCATTTGTTTGTTAAACATTAGTGAAGTTATCTTATGAGAGAAATGTAAGATAATCATATAAACCGTCAGTTCAAAAATATAAAAAATGATCTCTTTGACAGATTCCACAGTTCTGTATCGTTTAACTCAACGAAACTGAACAGTGAGTCCGAACTCCCTATACTTTCCATTAGTGATAAATCGAAAAAAATACACAAAAACATGACAGGTAGAATTTTTGTGAAAAAATGATATTTTTCCGTATTGATCATTCTTCGTAATCAACCATGGATCTATATTTGTAAATGAAAAATTTCCCTCCCTCTTTTTAGATTTTCTTGACCTTCGCTTCCGTATGGTGCATTTAGCCAATGGAAAAGTTTAATTCGCTCCCCTAGTATACCACTCTGTAATGAACATTTCTCATTAACATGCGTTTCCTAGCATGTGTCAGACGATATGTACTGAAAATCTAAAATCCACAGTATGAATCTGACTAATCCTCACATAGTAGTTGATTGAATGAGTGAAACGAAGTACTCACGCTGAGCAACCATCAGCTATCGATCGCTATAGATTGTATGAGCGAAGAATGATAAATATGGTTTTTCATCTTTCTTGAGTTGTTTTCATTAGAATTGGGAAAGACTCATTCAAAAATGTTTCCTCACAAAACTATCAATGAAAAAAATGCATAAATGTGACCTACACATTTTTGTAGCTAATAATATTTAAAGGAACATGATTGGTTATGCGAAATCTGAGTTTGCAGATATTCATATATATGGGCTTATTAATGCTAAAAGCACTGGAAGACAGACGTTAATATAAAATGCAAAAACTTCAAACATACTTTTTTCAAAAATCACAGAGAGTTTTGCTAATAGTGAAGCTGTTTCAAATTAGCCAACCATTCAAAGACAGTAAAACATATCACGGGTTCAGTTCACATATTTTCAGAACCTGTGAACGTTTGCCAATGATGCACCTATTCGCAGCTGATAGTATTCAATTATACAGTGCATTACATTTAAAACGAGCCACCCTAAATAACTTTTGATACAATGATTTTTAGGAAAAATAAAAAAGCACTTCAACAATGGTATACAGGGGGACACATTTTGACATAGCCACATTTGATGTTACTCACCCTATCGCACCCCCAGAGCATGTAACCAATTTTTTTATTGGATCATTCTACATATATTGTTTTGCATTATCAGATGCTCCATGATGAGCAGACTTCGAAAAAGTATAAAACATATCGTTACTGTTAGTGCAAAAAGTCGTATGTGAAAGTTAATTACTTTACAGGTTTTCAGTTATTCTTGAATCAAAATCTGATGACTGGACAATGAGGAGGAAAAAATTTTCCATAGTAAATGTTCAAAAACGTGTCCACCAACTTTCATACGATAGTACAAACGAGCTTTTATTGCCGCCCTCACATGTTTGAGAATCTCAAGAGTTTTTTCTCTATAATGCCTCATGATATTCTCTCTAAAATCTTCGAATATTGTTGAATCTATTTCATACACTTTAGACTTGAAATGACCCCATAGGAGTGAGATCCGGAGACTTTGGTGGCTATTCTGTAGGACTTCTTCTGCCAATTCAGCGACGAAAAAAATGGTTATCCAAAAATTGTCGCACTGGAGTTGCATAATGAGGAGGTGCACCATCCTGCTGAAAAACTATTTTGTTTTCGAATAAATTTATATCCTCCTCAATAGCCCTATTAATGTACGGTATTATTAGATTCTCCAACATATCCAAATATTCATCACTCGTCAAATTATCATCGATTAAAAAAGGTTCTATGATGTAGTCACCTAAAATTCCTGCCCAAACATTCAGTTTTTGGGGTCGTTGGATATAAACTTGACGGTATAAATAAGGATTGCGATCACTTCAATGTCTCGATACGTCTATCGAAATCATCTTCGTTCAATTCATGAACTAGTCTAAACTTATATGGATGAAATTTGTTCTCATGAAGGATCCTGAAAACATTTGTATGACTGATTCCTGAGTCTCTAGATAACTCAGTAAGAGATTGTGAATTTTCCATTTGTCCAACATGCCCTAAAACTGTAATACAAATAGAATAATCGTTGACAACTCCTGAACGGTTATGATTTTTATTGTTAACAAATCCACTTTCCATAAATTTGTTCAATAATTCCGAAACGTATTTGTGTACATTTCTTCCTGAATGATCATTATTATTGAACATACGGGCAGCAGCTTCAGCACTATTTCCGTTCTGGTAGTACAAACTCACAAAAACAAAACACCAATTGTAACTTCACCTGGTAGGTAATCGTTATTGTAGAATGAGACAAATACAAAATGCAGATAATATCGAATTCACTTAACTAGGCAAAATAAGACTTTTTTGAAGTTTACTTCACAAAAACACATATGAAACCTAGGTAACAGATTGTACAGAAGTTCATTCAGGGCGGTTCGTTTTCAACTCGAATAATTTTTAGCTTCTAAACTATGAGCTTCAGACCATAATGTACTCTACTTTGTCAAAATAAGTGCCTCATGGAAGATGAGGTAATGATAGAATATGAAAGATAGAAATGGCAGGACAGGTAGGCTTTTCACTGAATTCACTTTTAATAATCAGTATATAATACAATTATATTCAATTCTTATGTTTGCATACAATATTTTTTAAATCTGTGGAGAGAACAATTTGGCGTGGCGTTTCCCTTCGCCGCATCAAGAATAATTCTCATTGTTGATAAAATAGTTGAAAATCTATTTCTTTCCCTACTTACCACCTATCAATTTTTATATACAGGGTGATTCAAAAGTACTTTGACAAACTCCAGGAGGTGATTCCTCACAATATTCAAATATGAATTGCCCGAATAAATAAATGTCCGGAAACGCTTCGTTTCCAAGATACAGGATGTTGAGTTTTATTTTTATTTTCGTTTTTTTTTCTAATAACTTTTGAAATACTGAACTTAATTAAACGAAACTTGGTAATAGGAGGTTTTTAAGGTGTTGAATTCGAACCTGATGTTCTTATTGCTCTTATTCGTAGGGGGCGCCACCTACACGTCTTTTTCTTTTTTAAAGATTCATAACTTTTTTGGGCGTACTTCTAGCACATTTTTCAGTAAAAAAATCGATTCCTCTATCATATCTACGTAAATAAGCTACCCTTGTTA
>NW_019293445.1:0-16427 GCF_000500325.1 Leptinotarsa decemlineata | reverse complement strand
CTTCGTTAAGAAACTGGGTTTATTTGGTCGAGTGTGAATAGGTGTTAGCCACAATGAACTCTTGCGGGTTGCGGTGAAGGGTCGAATAGACGCACTCACTTTGGACGTAACCTTACCTAACCTAGTTTCACCGATATATAATTTTCCGCACTTGCAGGGTATCCGGTAAATGCAATTCTTGGAACCACAGTCCGCGTTAGGTAGCATGGTTCTCGTAAGGCTGCTAAGAATAGTGTTTTCGGATCTGAAGCAGGTTCTGATGTTGTACTTGCACCCAATTCTTCATATCCTTGCCGACAATCCTACTGGTACTGGTTTTGGCGGCTTCCCTTCCTTGCGAGGCTCTTGCTGTCCTTTACCCAAAGTCTGTTTCACCATCACTTCGGAGTAACCACTCCATTGAAGATCATTTTTGAGGTGCTTAGTTTCCTTCGTATTACAGAGCACGGCCTACTAGAGTCTTGATGATTCCTGTATTAGTGGATTGATGGTGGTTAGATTCGTAGTACAGATACTGTCCTGTGTGGGTGGGTTTTTGGTATTCAGCTATTCATTTTAATTTTATCGATTCTTTCAGAGATTCCAAGTCATTTTATATCATATTTGACAATGGAAGTCCGAACCAATGGAGCCAGGCGGTTCGACGTAGACGCTTTGTTCACTCACTTGAATTGACTGCCATGTTGGTCGGTAGTTCAAACCCCAGTCTGAACGATCGATTTTCACTTGCTATCGTCCAACCCATGTTAGCAATCACACGTTGAAAGGTAAGATCTCGTTAATCCTTAGCTCGCACAAGTTTCGAATTTTGAGAATTGTCGTTCATAAGGGTGCGACAGCTGGTTAACGGAAAAATAGATTTCAAACAGAAACAGAAAGATTGCGAAATGAATTCGTTATTTCGAATTTCAATTCATAAATGGGTGATTGAAGAGATACTCGTTTCATTACATTTTACCATTCTTAATATTTTAAAAATAATTTTTTCAGAGACAATTGAAAAATTAATGATACATAAAATCTGTGTGTTATGAGATGGAATATTCGATTCGTACCATTCTTCAACAATATAGATGTCAGTGCGAATTTTGTCTTGTATGATGAGATTTCAGTTTTATCACAAAATGGTTAGATGAAAATGTGAAATGCTCTGAAATTTATGAAATTATTATGTATTTGGTGTACAATATAAGAAAGTTGGTCTACGAGTGGATCTCTGACGAAAACCATTCTTTATGATTTCACTATTTTTTAGGTCGGCTCTTCGACATTTATATTCACATCACTAGCTGATCCAGCAAATTTTGTACTGCGTACCGTGTTAAGTTATTAGCTCGGTTTTAATAACTTTTCATATTGTGTTTGTGAAGCACAAAGTTGGGCAATTCCAACACTACCAGCATTGCCTGGTCATTGGTCATAAAACATGAAAAATTGAGATGAAAGTCCTAAAAATATGAGCGATAGCTCATTCGATTCAGAATTACTCCTAGAAGAATGTTTTTGAAGGATTTCGGTGCAGGTGAAAAATTGCAATTGTTATTAACAACATTACATTTAAAAAAAATGGTATTTAGTTTTTCGTTAATAACTCAAAAAATATTAATATTCAAGCAATTTTGGAAAGAGCTTGTTGAAGATGAGGAAATTTCCGATAAAAAAGTTCTGACTCCCGAAACTCTATCTCCATTATTTATAATTTTAATTTGACATTGGTAACGGGTTCCGCGCGGCTGTTACGGCATGCGCGCGCTGGTGCTAAAGAGAGGANCCCTGTATATGGGGGTAGGTAGCGCGTGCATGCCGTAACAGCCGCGCGGAACCCTATTTTCAAAGTCAAATTAAAATTATAAATAATGGAGATAGAGTTTCGGGAGTTGGAACTTTTTTAACGGATAATTCCTCCTCTTTAACGCGCTTTTTTTCAAAATTGCTCAAATATCAATATTTTATGAGCTATTAACGAAAAACTAAATACCATTTTTTCTATCTTTTTTTGTTAATAACAATTGCAATTTTTCGCCTGCACCAAAATCCTTTCAAAACATTTTTCTAGAGGTGATTCCGAATCGAATGAGCCATCGCTCATATTTTTAGGACCTTTATCTCTATTTTTCATGTTAGTGAACTTGTTGATCACACTAACAGTGAACTCGCCAATTCTATTGCCTATGCATTGAAAAACAGTGTTGTATAATGGTGTTTTACGCAAACGAAAAATACTTCACTAGGATAGTTCTCTTCGTTTTACTGTTTGTGGATAATTATGAAAATGACTTCCAAGGAGGAAGATTCGACTCGAACACTTTTAGCTGAACTGGTTAAAGCTTTCACATCACATCGATCTGGTGAACAGGTAGATTTGCCCTATTTGAGACCTGAAAATAATGAATCCAGCAAATGAGTGAGTCAAGTAGAAGCTAATGAAATTGAAATAGGCTGGTCTGATGTTCAAACATTATCAAGAATTGGTTATCAAGATTTTCACTTAACGAGGCAACAAGATGGTTTGAACACTGGGCAACTTTTGATGTGCAACATCTATAGCCGCATGTAAAACCGATTGCTGGCTTGGCGACGCATGCTATGGCGACGGCTCGGCCTGCACAAGTAACTGTGCTCTCGCCACACTGAGCTCGGACACCTATAGTATATACAGTTGGGTTAGTACAGAATACATAACATGTGTTTCACTTGATAAATAATTTTTTGAAATTATTGAAAACAAAAAATATATCTGACAGTGATAATTTAGAAATTGAAAGTGAGAAGCCTCCTGCAAAGAAAGCAAAGTTACACTACGCCACACTATCAAGCTATCAGTAATTTAATCATACAGGCAGCTTCCTGACTACGGTACGAAACTTCAGAGGGCGATTCGTTAGGTCAATTTGAGAAAAAAAGTTTCCATGAATATATGTGCGAAGTTGTCTCGTTTCTTAGATACAGGACGTTGAAGTCAAAGAAATGATACCTATTTATAAAATATCATAAATATCCTTCAACCAATTTGGTTGAAATTCGCCACAGTTATTTGAAGTAATAAGGCGCTTATTTAGCCCTTACTGGATTGGAATTATTAGGTCCTGTGAAATCTCACTGGGAACCACAGTAAGAAATATTGGAAAATATTGACTTGTTATTGTTTTTTTTTTAATTTTTCAGAATTATCAACTGAAAGCACAACTTTTTCGTTGCTAGTGTTTTCTTCATATCTAGCTTCGTTTTCGAAAAAAAAAATTGAAGTATTTTCTGTATGCAGTACGTCATGTTTTATGTCGGAGTTGTGGTTGTTTGCTAACATAGATCTTGTTGCTCATGTCATTGAGCAACACTGGGAACCACAGGCAACAATATTGGGAAATATTAGGAAATATTGACTTGGTATTGTTTTTTTTTTAATTTTCAGATTAATCAACTGAAAGCACAACTTNAAATGCGAAAGAAGCACGGATAATTCACCAGGACAGACATCTTAACAGAGTAATTACATGTACTAAACCAAGATTATGTGAAACTGGGAGTTTTGATAAAAATGCAGGTGGTGGAAGACCAGAAACTGTAACAACGTCTGAACTAGAAGAAGCTATACTTGATGCAATTGTAAAATATCTTTCAAATAGTACTAGGAAGATTGTACTGCAGCTGGAACTCTGCCCAAAAACCGTATGGATAGTTCTAAAAAAAACCTTCTATACCCATATCACAAACAGCGATCTAAGCTCTACTGCCTCGGCATTCTCACCCTAGATTCATCTTTTGCAGGTGATTGACTCATACGATGGCACACAATAATAATGTTTTACCAAATATTTTATCTACTGACGACGCAAATTTTCCACGAGATATTATTATGAGCTTCCACGATGACCATTTTTGGGCCAACAAAAATTCTCACGTTATTAGGGAAAGTTATTTTCAGCAACAATTTTTGCTGAAGGTTTGGGCAAGAATGATTGATGACTATTTTTCTAGCAACAAAAATAACAGGTGAATCCTACATGGACTTTTTGCGAGATCATTTATCCATTTTGTTATAAGAAGTGCCAGTACTTGTGAGATGCAACATGTGGTTTATGCACGTTATCATCTTTACATCACCTTCCCTACTCGCTGGATTGGACGTACAGAACCTCAAAATTGTCCAGCTCGCAGTCCTGATATGAATTCTTCAGATTCCTATTCATGGGGTCATCTGAAGGCTCATGTGCTTGAGGAATCGAATAATTGACAATTGCAGTGTCATAAAAAATCCTCCAGGTAATTTTGAACGTGCCAGACAATCAATAACAAATCGATTGCAGTCGTGTATTCTATCAGAAGATGGACATTGTTGCTCATTCACTTCTAGGTCGAAATTGTTTTATTACTCATTTTTTGTTTTTATTTTATGCTGTTCATGGATAGTTTTCAGAAGTGATTTTTTTTCTCGAAAACAAAGCTTTACATGAAGGAAACACAAACGACGAAAAAGTTGTATTTCCAGTTGATTAATCTAAAGAAATGAAAAATTACAAGTCAGTGGCGTACTTTATTTTTCTCAGTATTTTTGGATGTGGTGCCCACTGAGATACCACTTGACTAATAATTTCAGTCTAGTTCGGGCTAAATAAGCGCCTCATTACTTCAAATAACTGTAGCGAATTTCAATAAAATCGGTGTGAGGATATTTATGATATTTAAATATCGATTTGTGAAACTTCAACGACCTGTATCTCAGAAATGAAGCAACTCCAGACATATGTTCATAAAAACTACCTAACAAATCACCGTCAGCGAATCAAAAATCTTATGAATCGGTCCAGTCATTTTTCAGTTATAAATGATATAACTCTTGAACAATTCTGTGACTTTGTTTTATATACACATAAACCAATGAGAAGGTACCCTCAAATTATTAAATGAAAACATTATGAAATTCATGATCACTATATAAGTACTTTCATCGAAATGGTTCAACAGATAAAAACTATTAAATATAAAACAGAATGAATAATTAATGAAATATACAAAACGGTATTTCAACAGTTTTGCTCCTAATAGAATGAAAAAATGTTCGTTTTTTTTTAACTTCATCGATTTTTCTCAGAGTTGTAATATCACTTGAAAAAACTTCAGTTGAAGGAAGATATAACCGTATTCACTGCAGTAACCCCATATTTGTGAATATAGAGACTTCATTTCGTAGCTCCTACGATAATAAAAACTAATGAAATCGTTTCAACTGCAGATGAAAATGGAGATCAGAATAATAGACATGCAAAAGGCGTTCTGTTTTGCGCAATAATGTTCATAATATCAAAAAAGCATAATTCAGAATGGAATTGAATACAGAATACCCTCTTATTACATTTATTACTTCTATGGAATCGATAATGTATAGTTGGGATTAAAATATACCATAAAACACCAACTTTTATACAGCATCTTTTGCTTCTACAACTGAGAACTAAGGTTGAACAGATACTGTTCAAGTTTGATCAGTACATTTTAGAGGGTTAGCTGAAAAAACGTGAAACGTCGACAACTCCTTTGATTTTAAGATTGTTCAACAATCTACAATGTTCAAAAGTTGTTTATTGAAATGTTTCTATGGTTTATTTTCTTCGATATCAAAGTCATGATTTCAACTTCAAACTCACAATTTCGAATTTTAATAATTGAAAGTATTACATTTCGAAATTCTTGTAATTTTGAAATCCAACTCAAAACTTCGAGCTAAAAGTCGCAATTAATCTCGAAATGTTGAATATTACTGAAGTTCTATCCCAAACCAAACCGTTATTTTAAACACCTCCACACATCACGCGACTGCGGTAGACTGAGGTGTGTTATTCGTGTGTATAAGATGCACGTAAACAACTTATAACACGAATTCAAGCATGTAAATGGTCTGTAATTCCCAGGAAACATAAAATCTCCGCTTTTTGAGATGGGAATGGTCTGCCTCTCGACAAGTCAATCCAGAATCGACAGCTCTTTGTCCTGTCATGAGTTGAAAACTCTGGTCAGATGGCGGAGGGTGTTTGGTAGTTTTTTCCACCAATAAGTGTTCAGCCCATCTGGGCCTGGAACAGCAGAATTCTTGGAAACTTCAAGGACTTTCGAACGTCATTCGGGGTTATCGGGTTTATCATTTACTCCGGCTGTCGAAGCACTCTGCTGAAAGCTTTGAACTGCTCTAGGGCTGGAGTATCTGAGTTGAGTTTCTGCGATTGTTCATGGATTCCAACTAATCAGTGGTCGACGGATTATACACAACACGCGTGGGCTTTTGGAATAAGCGAGAAGGTTTTTTGCGGAACCTGAGGTTTTCCGCGATACTTCTCGATTGCCTCACTAGAGTCCACCACTAGAATTCGTATTCTATCAAGGCAGTGCTTTTTGGTGGTCACCAGCACGCCTTGACTCAGAGTGTGATGAATACGTCGTAGTTTGGCGCCGTACTGCGGGCGATCACCCTGTGATCCATCACACATTGGATACGAGAGAAAAGGTAGCATACGTTGTCTCTGAGACCTTGGATGGAATAAGCGGCATACGCCGGATGTGTTCTACACCACAGAGCATACATTCTCGCCAGGTACCCTCTTCGCTCGGGCTCACCACTCTCGTAGCGATGCATAAGGTTATATTTTAGCTCATGCGTCCACTCAAAGCATCCGTTGTCATGGGCAGGATTGTCATCGATAACTATATCATCGTTAGGGTAAACTGGAAGTTCTGCGTACGTTGACGTTTGGCAGTACGCAGATTGAGACACTTGCGGAAATTAACGACGAGACCTGAGGAATAGGCAGATTGAGGCCCTAACGTCAAGTCAGAAAAACTTCGCAGCGTGTAACTACCTTATATATAAGATTGGTGTGATACCCAAGTTAGAATGCAAAGTTTTCAATAGGTGTTTTCACATTTGTATTGCTTGCTTTATCTCAGCTATTTTTATCAAGTACTATTCTTGATTTTTCACATTTTGTATGCCAGCTGAAAGGGTGAGGAAGCTAGGCTCCAACCTATCTCAACTGAATATGATCGATCGATCACATTTTGTCAAGGACCGCCTGCCCAGTACTGACGATGTTCTGAATGTGACGAAATAATCCAGTTTGGGTGAATAATAATAATATTTTAAATCGAGATTTTCATCCAAAAAATTGTTATTCGGCTCACTATTTTTATTTAAAGAAGAAATTTTCATTTGAACGATTCAAACAATGACTACAAAAATGAGTAGAGTCAGCTCTTAAAACATAAATTGCTCCGAGAAATAAGTTTTGTGCTGATGCAGGAAAATGAAGTCCTCAGAGAGGATCTGTTTTCAGCATCAGATAATTTCATTTCCGAAAACGCTTGTTATCTGAACATTTTTTTTTGGTATTAAAACACTTCTGAACGA
This sequence comes from Leptinotarsa decemlineata, assembly GCF_000500325.1. Taxonomy (NCBI): domain Eukaryota; kingdom Metazoa; phylum Arthropoda; class Insecta; order Coleoptera; family Chrysomelidae; genus Leptinotarsa; species Leptinotarsa decemlineata. Next base: position 9,031 of record NW_019293445.1, on the reverse strand, counting down.
GCATTTGTTTGTCATTTTCTGTTGAACTCCAGTCATGCAAGTAGAATATCTCCAACTCAAATCGACAGAAATCGCTCTGCTCAACATGCAAAATAAATAAATTCAACTCAAATTCCAGGCATGTCTGAGGATCATTTGCATACGCTAGATGCGACTGAATAGTTTTGAAAAGCTTCGACAGAACACGAACATTGTGAATTTGATCCACAAAAAATATGCAAATGTGTTGCGACAGTTATAATTCGTTAAAAATCTATTTCCATCTTCTGCAACGAACCATTTAGTAATTCATTTCATATTTATACATATGAGATGTATTTATTATGATATTTGGGGGTGACTATTGTAGACTTTTTTCAACTTCATAATATAGTATATGATTGGAGATACCTGAAAAATGGTTTTGAATTTCTTGTCTTTTTGCATTAGAGAAATCCACTCCGAGAGAAATTTCAACTGATTTATTGATATTGACTATTTCTTTTCTCCTGGATTAATTTTAATGATAATTACATTGTATGAACTCTGATTCTTCATTCTGATATATTTCTGTACAGCTCAATGAATTAATGGATGTACTTCACCCCTACTAGTTGACGATACTACTCCAAATAAAACTTTCGATTCATAGAGTCTCTCTATAATTCTTTGAATGTTTGATTATTTGTCTTTCATAAGTACTACGTTTTGGTTATATCACTGAATGTTTTATATTTATTAGCCTATTTACTTCATTATTTTCTCTATTTGAATTCATCTATCAATATAAATCACCAGTAGACAAAGATGGATACGTACAATATTGAAATCTGATTAGTTTTCAATATTTTCTTATGATTACAAGAAAAACATGGAATAAAAAATGAGTTGAAGTGATCGAAGAGTGAATTTTGTTAACAAGCTTTTCGAAATTGATAGATTCAGATTATGAATATAACTATTAAAATATTTTGATCTACAGTTTGATTACTGATATATAAATTGGACTGATTCAATAAAATAGACATTTTTTTCTTCAAATATGTCAAAAAAATATTATTGGAAATGATGAAGAGAAATACTGTGATAGCCACAACCCTTCATATTGATGTTAAGATATCTTGGTAAATTTCAACTTCCCATATGATTGAAGGTAGGTGTTTCTACCCAACACTTCGTAATAGGGGAAAGGTGTACGAGATAATTCACTTAAGGGAGATTGCTTGTAATTTAAATGATAGTCGACTTATTTCAGTTATAAATACATTTATCCATAGTAAATTTATCTATCTAATTGTTGTCATACTCAAAATATATATTTTATTATTATAAACAGCATTTTTCAAAACGTTATGAAAAGACCATCTTGTACACCCTGGTGTCCAAAATGATCTCTGCGGTAGGGGCAACATGATCCCAGGATCATATGACCCCCCTCAATTTGAGATTGTCATAGGTTAGGTTAGGTTAGATGGTTAAGTTCAACAAAATTATATAATCTTCCAAAGTAGCTAAATAACTCATCTTCTGAAACAGATAATCTAGTAAAATAAATCTGACTACTCAAAATCAACATTAAGAAAAAAATAATTTCTGTACTATTTTATTTTTAACAAATACAAATGAAACTCGAAAAAACATTTCATAGTGCTAAGCGCCTCTTTCCTGGCGTAATTTCACACCATTCAGATGTGAATTCATCAGATCATCGCTATCTATCCCTGCACAAGCTTCATGGCCCCATGTTTGGCATACACAACATTTTATCCATCCCTCACCCCTATCATCTTTGGAAAATGTTTGCATACAGAAAAAACATTCTGCGTCTTCTTCTTCTGATGACTGTGATACAATATTCTTCCTTTCATTTAACATTCTTTTGCCTACACTTGTTCCTTTCTGTTCCTTTTTAGGATGATTTTTCTTTACATTTTGTTATGTTTCATTGGTTCTATTTTCTTTATCTGTCTTTTTATTTATTTCTTTCTCTAAATAATTTTTATATGGCGTGCTAGTTGAGATTGACGTGTCCATTCGTTTTCTCTCAAGATGGCTTCTTTTATCGACAATTTTGGGCAAAGTATGAATTTGAGCTGGTGCAACATTAAAAGGTTCACATTGGCTATCTTCCAGAATGGTTAGCGATACACTTGATGTGCGTGCGTAGCTCGTAGATGGCAATGGCGACAAAGGACTTCGAATTGACAAATTCTCATCATTTATGGGAGTTGGTGACGGTGTTTTATTCTGCAAATCTGCGAAGACGTGTGAAGTGAAGGTTTCTGTTTCTGGTGAGGGATCCGTTGCTGGTAGTTGTTGTATGTTTGAAACCGTTGTAGGCGTGTCTATTACACTAGAGGCTTCATTAAATTCCATTCCGGTTATTGCTGTAGCGATACAATCAGCTTCGGTAAATACATCCGGGTTGAAAGGGAATATCCCAATTCTGGCAAACCCATTGATGGCATTTAATAGGACCGCTGCCTTTCCAAAAATCTTTGCAATCTGAAATAGAGTTACTGGCCTGCCAGGATTGTTGTTCATCCATTTTTCGAGTGACTGATTGTGGTATATACTTAAGGGATATATCAAACTGACTTCTAAAGGCTGCAGTTTATGGGTGTAGTGTGGAGGCAAGCAGACAATAGTGACATGGTTCTCTCGAGCTTTTGATATTGATTCCAAATTTGTTATGTGTGAGAGGTGGCCATCTAAAATCAACAGAACTGGGTCCTCTGCAGAAGGTTTCCTGTTGATTATAAAATGGTCAAACATTTGGTGAAAACTTCCAAATGCATCCATCCAGATGAATTACATGCCCATGCGGAGCCTGGTGGTGCGCCATCCATTAGTTCCATCTTCATACGAACACACGGATCGTCTTGTACACCGGTAAAATGGTCATCTTGCCCCAACACACCTTTTTTTTATTCAATGATCCTATAACATAACCTATGTGGTTTCAACTGTTTCCATGCTGTTAAAAAATCAAAATAGAGTAATATACAAAGCTAACTGATACATCAGCCACGACACTAAAGCACGTTAGAACACATTGAACAATCTTAAAGTCGACCCTACCTCAGATTAAAGTCACATAATTTTTGTTTTCTTCCTCAAAAAATGTAACTGTTGCTCAAGATGCCATCACGATTGACTGGCGGGGGAATATCGGGGACTATATTTTACCAATAAACACAACTAGATGGCACTACTAGTTTCGTTGCAATATAAAAGGATCATCTTCCCTCAATGGATCATCTCGTACACCTTTTCCCTACACCTGACATTGTTAGTTTTTACTGAAATAATCATGTTTTCTTTTTTCCAATACTATTCCTCATTTTCTGTAAAGATGGAGAAGTGAAAAGCCAAAATGCATTTTCCAAAAAACTAATTTCTCATAAAAAATATTTCAACTACATTTCTACCTTTCAACATCAAATTTTCAGAAACATAATGCTATCGAAAGTCGCAAGGTTCAAATTCAACACTTCGATTCACGGCAGAAATATATTCAAATCTAACTTCAAAATAAATTGAATGGTTCCTGCCTAATTTAGCGTATAATTATCATGACTAACTACTATATACTAAATACTTAATCCATTTATTTTTGTTAGAACTGTGTGTGAGTATTTGATTTATTCGATTCACCTCCACAATTCCACTTTTCACAGTAATTTCCATAACTTTCCGAAAAACTGAGTGGAAAAACACGATGACACCGTAGCAATTATCCGAGTTTATATTCGATTTATGAAGTGCCGTGATTTGAAATGGTTTGTATGATGACTAGAAACAAATTTCCCACAAATGTAAAGCCCATACGAGGATAGTCTGAAACCGCTCACTCAAAGTAAATCAATTCAGTTTCTAGCAATATAACATTTAGTGTGGCTGACAGAATATATTACAGTAGATTCCCAGTATTAAGTCATTGTTCGCAAACAGATCATGCTCCATGAAGGAACTGCATCCACAATGAATCACCTGAAAATGAAATAACAGAATACAGAATGTATTCACCATTTGGTTAAAAGAAACAAATGGTCTACTCTTCATCATATATTTTGGAAAATATATTGTCAATCTAAACTATGATTATTCAAAAAAATTATTGCTGTGAAGAACCTTTTTGGATCAAGTCAAAGTAATCCTTCTCAAATATAATAACTTGTGCCAGCATTTTTTCCAATCTTCAAAGCAGTTCTGATATGCAATTTTTGGTAAGTCCTTGCACTCTCAGCGATTCGATTTTTATCTCCTCAATCGTCGTAGAAGACCGTCTTCTCATAAGTCTCTTCAATCATGAGAACAGAAAAGAATCGCAGGAGGGGTAAATTTGGTGAATACCATGGTTGAGGTATGATTACGGCCAAAAAATCACGAACAAACATTGACGGTCCTGACTGGTAACTTATAAACGTGCTTATCAGAGACCGCAGAAATTGTTATTTCACAAGCGAAATTCAAATTTCAAAAAATGTGTGTTAGTGTATACTGCATCATACCATAGGCAACTTCATCAGTACCTGTGAGTTCTATTCTTTTCATAGTATATTTATTTGTCCTCTCGTCGAAATCCTTACTGACAAGACCAAATAGCGGTTGTTATCAGTACATTAAGAACTGATGGGCAGAGGCGTACTGAGATAATTAAAACTATGAATGAAGAACAATACCCAGGTACTTCTGACTACAAGAGTACCCAGAACGCTTCAAGACTTTTCTCAACGGCAGTCAGTCGAACGCTTGCACCTACTAGCCCACCGAATTTTCCGTCAAAATAACAAGCAATCTTATTCAACGCCCTAGAAAATACAAAACTGGAAGACTACCTTCTAGCCTTAGGAAATCAAATCGACCCAAGAAACATTATTTTCTCTTCACGTATTTCAAACAACAGAATTTGTGTATATCTTTCCAGTGAGACAGTCGTAGTACGATTTTCTCACCAAGGCTAATGGAAAAATAGGGGTGAACCAAGAAATTCTTACAGACAGAAGATTAATCACGCCCGGCGAAAAACTGATCTTATCGAATGTATGCCCCTCGATTCCTCACGAATTGTTAGAAACCGAACTTCGTAAGTTAGGTTTGAACTTGGTATCTCCATTGTCCTTTCTGAGAATCAGCGCCTCCGATCCCAAATTCAAACATATCGTGAGTTTTCGCCGACAAACCTACATCTCTCCTGTTTCACACGCCACATTACCTCAATCTATTGTAATACCTCTCAGAGAAACTCCATAACTAATCTTTCTCTCAGTAGACAATCATCTATGCTTCAAATGTAAGCAAGATGGTCACGTATCAGCAAATTTTCCAATCACGGTTGCCGACAAATTCACTCTGAACTCCAATAACGACAAAGACGAATCATGCACAGAATCCAGTTCTATACCATTAAATACCATAACGATGACCAACCAAAAAACCTTAACTATCGATAGAATACCTACCCATGAGCTAACAACCGATTTGAACCACAACTCTTCTGAAAAACGTAACATCTCTGAGATAACCCCTCCCCCTAGTCAATCATCGAACCAAGAAGAAACATTCATCAAACCAAACTCAGACATACGGGTTAAAAAAATCAAAATTACCCAAGATAGAGAATCTGTAGAAGCTCTCTTGAATCCAGCTAGACCCATATTTGATAACGTGAATCGAAAATCAACCATAACATTTAATGAAATTACGAACTTTTTTGAAAATTTCTATGGTTCAACGGATCCTCTGAGTGTAGCAAAAAATTACACAAAGGATATAGACGATCTGATTGAAACTTTGCACCAAATGTATCCACTTTTAAATGATCGTAAAATCAAAGCAAGATGTGCAAAAGTCCAAAACAAAATCAGGAAACAATTAGCAGCTGAATCCAGCGGAATTGAGGACAGTGACACATCACAGGAATTCTTCTAATTCAAACTCTTTACAATTAACACATTTGTTTTACGTTCAACTCGATATTGCAGTGGAATCTTAATGGGTACTGTACCCAGCTTGAAATGCTGAAATTGATCCTACAAAATCATGACCCATCCATAATATGTCTACAGGAAACCCATTTCCATAAACAGAAAACGCACAAACTTTCAAATTATACATTTTTTTTCAAAAATAGAGAGAACACGCGACATGCCAGTGGAGGAGTAGCTATCTACATATACATACATACATTAGAGGTGCAGAATATTTGTTGACCACCAACTTAGAAGCGATTGCGGTTATTATCTGTCGGCCTATGAAATCAAATATTTGTATCATCTACATTCATCAGAATCAGGATCCAATTGTAGACGAACTCACCAACCTTTTCGGGCAAATTCTTTCACCTCGATTAATCGTTGGTCACTTCAACCATATTTGGGGATCCAAGAAAATCACAGTAGTGGTACAAAAAATTGAAAGAGTTATCAACAACCTACAACTCAATATACAGAACGGCGAAAGAGTCACAAGATTCAACTCTGCAAATGGAGATTCCTCAGCAATTGACCTTACCTTTTGTGAATCCGAGTTATCTATTTTTCTTGACTGGGAAGCACTTCCCGAACTATTCGGAAGTGATCACTTTCCAATAATGATAAACAATGAGAACTATCATAAACCCTACAATGTAAATCCCAAATGGCGTTTGAAACAAGCAGATTGGACCAACTTCGTAAAATATATCGAAAACGATCCCATTATGTCAGATACTTAACGGATACTTAGAATGGACGTAAATCAAATGATCGAGAAATTTTGTCAAACCATTACGACAGTGGCGAAAAAATATGCTGGAAAGAGCTCTACCTCCAATAAATACATTGCCCTTCCCTGATAGATTGATGAACGTCAGATTGCAGTATAGCTTGCTAAAAAGGCATTCAACACTTTCAAACCGCACAAAACTCCTGAAAATATGACAGAATTCAAACGTTTGAGGGCACAAGCAATATATATAAAGAAAATGAGCAAACGCAAATGCTGGTAGGAATTCGTAGCTGGTATAAATAATTCCACTCCAATTGGAGATGTTTGGGAAATGGTTAAGCGAATCTCAGGAACTCGTAACCACTCAATGATTAATTATGTGAATTACAATGGATCCCAACTTACCTCCCCACAAGACATAGCAGACGCTTTAGCATCAACACTTCAAAAACATTCAATTAACGAAACCTATGCATCACAGTTCATAGCTCGAAAACTAGTTGAAGACAGTACTCCCCTCTCATACGATGAAATAACTGAAGATCCAATGAACTATCCTATTACAATGAGAGAACTTTCGGACATCCTAGAAGAAACAAACAATTCTACACCAGGCCCAGATGACATTCCCATTATTTTCCTGAAAATGCTGCCCCAAATGCCAAAGAACTACTGCTGAAAATGTATAATGTCATATGTAATACGCACGTTTTTCCGCATATATGGTGAGAATCAATCATAGTACCTATTCTTAAAACTGGAAAATCAAAATCAATAACGGATTCGTACAGACCAATCTCATTAACATGTGTAAAGTAATAGAGAAAATAATTAATAGAAGACTGATATGGACCTTGGAAAATCGGAAACTCATCATCCCTCAACAAAGTGGATTTAGAAAAAAGAGATCCACTCTCGACAATCTAGTTGACCTTGAATCAGATGTCCACGAAGCTTTTGCTAACTCCCAAGAGTGCATTGCAGTATTCTTTGACATATCAAAACGCATATGAGTAAGGCGACACTCAATAATTAAAAAAACTCCATGAATGGTCAATAGTTGAAAATTCGCTGAAATTCATTACGAACTTTCTAAATAACAGAAATTTCAGAGTTCGTGTTTGATGTTCACCAAGGAACCTCGCTGAGTGTTACTCTCTTCTTGGTCGCAATCAACAGTATCATTGATGACTGTGCAGCCCCTCTGAAAGCTAGACTTTACGCAGATGATCTAGTTGTCTTTGGCAAGGGCAAAAATTTCAAAACTATTCATGGATATTTACAAAATTTCATTTATAAACTACAAGAATGGTCAGAATTATCAAACCTAAGAATATCTGAGACTATCTGAGAGCAAGACAAACTGTATCCATTTCACGAAAAGACCCAAAGAAAATTTGACTAAGACTAATAAGAAAATTTGACTAAGAAAAATAACACCAACCATAGTTTAATTCACGCAACTATACAACAACTATTGCTACAATTCGAAGACTGTATCCAAATATATACCGACGCATACGAATCAGAAAAAGGAGTTTGCGCAGCATTCACCAGTACTGCCTCCATTCACTCCTTCAAACTACCAGCAGAAAGCACTGTGTTCTCAGAAGAACTTTATGCCATATGGAAAGCACTTGAATATGCAGAGAAAAGCGATCATTTAAAATTCTTGGTAATAACCGACTCACTGAGTACACTGGAGGCAATAACGAAGCTAAACCCAGAACACCCCATGATACTTCACATCAAACATAAGCTCTACTCAATCATTGAGAAACGTAAACATATCCACTTTATGTGGGATCCATCACATGTTGGTATAGCAGGCAACGAAAGGGCCGACCAGCTGGCAAAGGATACTACAAAGGATGACACTACAAAGGATACCCACTTACAGATTTTGAAATTGAAAAAAAATAGCCCACCTTGACCTGAAACCGTTTTACAAACAAATCCTTACTAACGTATGGCTCCCACTCTTGGTCTTACCCTGGAAATCACTTCCAAAAACGAGAATATTGCAAGTTATCCTGTCACGTCTTCGACTAGGGCATACTCGCCTCACTCATGAATACATCCTCAACGGTAATAACCCTCCTACATGTGAAGTTTGTGACTGTGCCATAAGTATCAAACATATTTTATCTGAGTGCGCATCTTACTACAACGAGAGAGTCGAGTACGACATCCCCACGACATTGAAGTAGCATTAGGACAAAATTTGTAAGTATGAAAAACTAATTGCCTTTCTAAGATGTATAAAGCTGCTGCACCGTATATGAAAATTTATTGTGAGAAATCAATATTTCTATGAAATTTGAATTGTCGCTAACCCTCG
>NW_019293444.1:0-31033 GCF_000500325.1 Leptinotarsa decemlineata | reverse complement strand
TATATATATATATATATATATATATGTATGTGTATGTATAAATACTTTAATGTTTTATGACAATCTACAAGTGACAACAAATCAATTTTATTTTTAGATTCTATTGATTTCTTTCAAAATTGTTACTCACTAACCTGTATTATTAGTCTTTGACTAAATAAAGGATTTACCTATATATAAAGGAATATTTAAATTCAAGTTTATGCATAGAGATCATGTGAATGGTGAGATAAAGATAGTATGCCAATTCAGTTCAAACTTGTTTTCTGAGTACTATCCAATGATACTGAAAATTCGACACTAATTGTTTTAGTTTCTGCGAAATACTGTGTTACGGCTTCATTCTGTCGTTTGTTCTGTTTCAAGGTCGACGACTCTTCACACCTAAAATGAATACGTCCATGAAGGTTTTGATATTTCAATACCTCGTTCCCATATACTCGATTCTCATTCACTTGTAAACAACTATACAAGAATATATTCGAACGTGTTCGTTATATTTTAAAGCATACTCGACTCCCCTTAGGATTATATGTATTATGTGAACTCTGAATTGACCACTTTTGTTCCATCCATGAATGGCTTGCCGCGGATATTCAATTTTTTGTGGTACTTCTGGTAGCCATTTGCTAATTTTGGAATGTATGTTCAAACTTCTCGATTTTTCGGATTTACAAAGTAAGATATTCTGAGTGATCCATATTTTTACCGATTCAAAACTTCAGGATTTGCGATATCATGTTCGGAAATAATCTCTTGTAATCATATAATTTGTTTCAAAAAGTATTGCATGCAGAAAATCTCGGTAAATTGTTGTATGTCATGTCGTACATTAAATATTAACGAAAATGAAGATTTATTGTAATTTTCATGAAATTAATTCGATTTGAATTTATTTCAATCTCAGAAATCTTCTCGAGAATTGTGCGAAGCGAGGTAAAGTATGATCGTAAGCACCAATCAACTAATATAGTATATATTGTAAAAATTTTGAAAGAACTCACAAGAAAACTTAGTCACATAAAAATTACACACTGATTTGAATTAAACCTACCTTGTTGATTGATATCAAAACAAAGCAGTGAAATACAAAACTTTCTCGACATTCGTCACAATTCCGTCCTAAAAGACCTTCTTTGGTTTACCTTCCATACCAAAATCAAAATTTCTTTATTCACAGTCAGTATATAAATAATATCTACAAATCAAATGTCATAACATTTGAAGGAATGGTGAGGAGAGGAGGGGAAACCGTAGAGCATGACGCGCCCTTAATACCCCCGCGCGAGTGAGACAGTGGAGAGCTTCCCTCACGTTGTTAGTGAATTCTCAACATTTAATCTGTAGACTTTCAAATAGCTGTGCTTCTTTCTGACACCTCCTGCCTTAAGCTTATATGTCAATTAACATGGAATTCAGGTCCATCAAAGTCTATACTCGCTCACGTTCAGGTTTTCTTTCGGTCTCATCTATTCTATATGTTTTCTACCTCTATTTTATACTTCTCTTCAATTAAATGAAATGAATAAAAACACTTTTGTCTAAATACCACTGGAAGATTTTATTTATACGACCGGTTTCGGGTTTGACCCCATTATCAAGTATAAAACTGAAATTTGAATTTTGAAATATCGGTGTTATTAGAATTTTCAGGTACGCTGCAATTCAATGATGACATTATCGCTGAGCTAAACAGAACGACCATATGGTATGGCCCCCCTCATCTTATCTTTTGAACAGGGTAAGATATCAGAGTTGAATTCATTTTTAGTACTTTTTGATCAAAAAGCCAATAGTGTAATATCACTTGCCCTCAATAATGCCGCATCACTTTTATTTTCAAATATAAATGTCCTTCACTTTTTTAATTTTGATAACCAGTTGCGAAGTTACTGATGTTTGAATTTGGGACTAGGAATTACGTAACTACGCCACTTTACGTTAGATTTTTCGAAATTATTGTTCACTGGAAGATAAATGAATTGTCAACATCTTTTACAATAGATATGTGTTAATTTCAAAGGCATAAAATAAAAGTATTTTATTTCAAACTCGTTATTATTCATCTAATATATGAAAACCGTTTTTTGGGTGAATGTTTAGAATGTTCTCATTGAACCTCCTGACAGTGAAACAGTCTATTTCCGAATTCATTTTTAACATTTTGGAATGGATGCGTTTCTGCGTCTCCAAGTTTCCGTATTGTCCCAAATTGAGTAACATGAACTCTCGATTTGATGTAGCTCCAAAAGAAAAAATCAAGAGGAGTCAAATCTGATGAATGAACACGTCATTTTAACGGACCACGCCTACCAATCCACATGGCTTTGTATGTCTCATCCAGCCAATCCCTTACAGGCCTCAACAAATGTGGGGGTGCACTATCTTCTTGGAAAACAGCAGAATTTTCTTATTCATCTTGATTGATGGCCACAATTTCTTGAATCAGTGGGTGCATGTGGTTTTGAAGAATCTCGAAACATAAATCACCAGTAAGGTTTTCTTCTAGAAATATGGGACCAACACTTTAATTTTCCAATATTCCTGACCAGAAATTCATTTTCTCAGGAGTTTGAGTGTAATCCTTTCAAGAAATTAAAATATGTACCTTTCGAGACACAGGCCACACTCCTTCATATTTGAAAAAAAAATTGGTGGCGCCCTCTGCGGCGAGTGATGTCACACAGTTGGCTTCTTTATCAAAAAATACTGAAAATGTTTCCTTTTCATACAAATTTTGTTCGACTTCGATATCTTGCTTCTTTCAAAAGTTAAGAGGGAAGGACTATCTACGTTGGCTCTGTATTGTAATCTGGCGAAAATATATATATAGTTCCTCGTTCATCGTTGATATTACCATATAGAAATAGATATGTACAACCACTGATATACATTCATAGATAATCACTTCCAATAGTTAGATTAGTTATTCTGTGGATTATTTCTTGTCTCAGTTCACATTGAATACATAGGTTTTCAGGTGAAATAAAGTGACAAAATCGCATAAAAACTATATGGAATGAGAAAAATACAAATGGTTTTGTAATCTCCATTTTGTAAGTACATTTTAAAAAATTTAATTCTGTGTGAGATAATTTACCAAACGTTTAATAAAAATAGGACACAAACATTTTTTTGATTCTCAAAACTGAATGGTTTTGTACATATGGAATGGAGAAAAAGTTTGTCGTCAATATCACAATTAGATGGAACCATTGCCAAAATGCAATGGCTTTCAAATACATGATTTCCCCAATATCTCATCAATGACACCCCACTATGTGGCGAATGTATCTCTTGAATTAAGCTGCCTACAAAGAAATCGTTGATGAGAAGTAAGCTTAACGACTTCTCTTACGAAAATGTTATCAACAGAAAACTCAAACCCTGCAGATCAGCAGCAAGGCGAAGCTTTGACAAACGCCCCAAAATCTCATAGAATTAGTACGGAAGGTACGTTTTCTAGCAATTTCAAACGAAATGAATTTCAATTATAGCACTGAGTAGACATATAAGGCCCACATAAAAGCTGCAGAGGCCACTTTACTTCTGCGGCAATACGGAGATGAGCCAATGCAAGGGGTTTTCTTCAACAACGTTGAAAATATCGGCTCATCAAAGCACTTCTTCTTCGCTTTCCTCGGATCAAGTGGGTTGAAGTCTAAAACTAAGGGGTTCAACATGGCCTGCCAGGTTGATGTCTTCAACACCTCAGTCTACCGCAGTCACGTAATGGGTATGGAGGCTCTTGACACAAGGTGCAGGGTCTCCGCGAGGTGCCTGTGACCCTAATGCAGTTGATGTCGACATGTATAACATATACGGTCTTAGCCAACACTTCTCATTCCCCCTGATGTGGGGAATGAGAAGTACTGAATTTATTGAAACTACCCAATTACCACCCTCAAGCTCATACAGACTGATAAATCAGATGTAGTTTTTCTCGACCATCAGAGCGGGATGATATTTTCAGTTCCCGGTGAGACGAATATCGTCCGAAAGAAGGAACACAAATGAATGAAATATCAAAATTTTCTATTCGAACTGCTCGTTTTTGGAGCCTGAAAATTCTCACAGAGTCTACAGAGTTTCCCCATAGAGTTACACCGAATTAATGTGAGAGTGAAATAAGCCAAAGTAGACTGTTTTCAAAACTGCCAGGTTAGCAAATCTGCTCAGTTAATATTTTAATTTGTCATCCATAACAATTCCAAGTAGTTTAACTTCTGAATCGTTGGCAATCGTATTGTTGGTTGAAAAAACAATATTCTGAGTTTTGTTTTTATTGAGTTTCAAACAATTAGAAACGAACCATGTTTCAGCTTTTTTTAAAAAAGCATGCGAAATTTCTTCCAAGTGACCAAGTTCTTTGCCAGAAGCATAAAGGGAGCAATCGTCTGCATAACAAATATATTTGATTGGAAACATGGGAGGAAATATGTCATTGATATAGACAATGAATTGAAGTGGGCCAATGGTAGAACCTTGAGGTCCCCAAAATAGATGTTCTCAATTTCAGAATAGCTGTTATCTATAAAAACAGCTTGTCTTCTACCATTCAAGTATGATTCGAATAATTTCCATGCAGTATGGCGTACACCGTAAAATTGTAGTTTGTCTAATAGTACTGTGTGAGAAACACAGTCGAAGGCCTTGCTAAAGTGACACATAGACACCACCGTCTGTTGACCCCCCCTCAAAATCCTCGACTGTATCAGCCACAAGTCTTTGTATCGCTCTAACAGCGGAACAGTTCTGTCTGATACCGAACTGATCTTCATGTAGTGTTTTATGCATAGTAAAGAACGAAATTAAGCGGCTTTTCAGAATAATTTCAAAAATCTTACCAAAAATCTTATCAATATTGGACGCTAGTCATCAATGGTATTTTTGTTACCATTTTTAAATATGGATATCACTTTAGTTAACTTGAATTCATCAGGGAATTCTCCATTGGAGATATAATGATTGAAGAAAATAGTCAAAGGTTCTAGAAGAATTAAGCTTCAGTTTTGCCTCTTTTTATCTTTTGATTGTATCTCAATTTGATATTTTTGAATAAAATATCATTCGAACTGTCCGAAATTGTTTTCAATATTGAGAGAAAGTCTCTCATTTTTCTCAGTTTCCGTCAAAAAAATTTACTTTAAGATTGCAGTTGTGATATACCCTTTTCACAGAACAATTTTGTGTGATTAGGGCGTTGTAAAGAGTCGTTAGATAATCGGAAATTTTATCTGGTCAAGTCGGATCAACGAATTCGGTCTCGAAGTCATGGCCGGACAAATGCAGAAGGCTGTCATTCTTGTGAGTCTGTTTAGGGCACATGATTCGCAAAGATCACCTATTCCACGGTGTGGGTACAGTAGAAGTTACTATCGTGTGGATAGTGGTCACTGGTTACTGTTTGCGGGCCCTCCTGAAAGTATCGAAACTTTGGGGACAGTGCTCGATCAGCGCAACCTTATAGAAAAAAAAATACGAAAATGATAACATTTCAGTCTACCACAGTCGCATAATGGGTTTGAGAACTTTTGTAGAAATAAATGGTGCCACCTACAGACCGAATGGTAATGAGTTGAATTGATACAACTCACTATTATATTCGAACACCAAACATTTCTCAAAGTCTTCGCGAATCGGAATTGAAAAAATTGCGTCTCTAGGATTATTATCAGAAGTAAAACAATTTTTTGTTAGATATTTTGCCACTGTTAGGGAATCCTCTAATTTAAAATGTTGAGAATCTATAAAGTAACAGGTTTTTCATAGTCCTATAGAATTGTTTCATTTCAGATAACTCTTTTGTACTTTTCTTCACGACTCTTTGGTAAGGCTGAGATTTTAAAAATAATTTTATCCCTCGAATCCAACTCAAAACAGCATTGTCCTTTGTGATAACTTTCCACTTTTCCAAATAGTTGCAAGTTTTTCCAACGTACTTATTCACCTAGCTCATGTTTTGCTTCGATAACGAGCGTCGTATTGTTTTCTCGTTCGCCATTGTCGGGTGAAGTGTCCAGGAATTATTCCACAACGTCTGAGCTGTTTCTTTCGATGGCTTATATTGCCTTTACGGAGTCACTAAAATTACTCTCGAAAAGATAACTCCATTTTTGCATTAGCTGCCGCTCATTTACACATATTGTTTGAGTAACAACTGCTTCTGAATTTTCTATGAACGGACAGTGCATTATGAAAATTTCCAATTAATTGAACAGAATCTGCCTAATTTGGCAGTTGTTACGGTTATCACAAACCAATAAAATTATATCCATTACAGCGTACAATACAGTGAGACTTCGGCCTAGTTGTTGTTGTAGTGATTTCATGAAAACATTTCCCTTTATCAAACTGTCAAAAAAACAACCTTCAATCCCCCATTTGTTATAGGAAGATTCAGAGCCGTCCAATTTTTTGCTAGTTTATATTCTTTCATAAGTTTTTTTTTAAGGAGGGTATACCTCCTTTTAAATATTTAGTCCACCTTACTACGATCTCATTATGTAATTCTACTCACTCACCCTTTCTAATTCCACAGGGTTTTTTACCAGAGCTAATAAAGAGGTCGCATTCAGGCCTGAATTTTCTACGATCGGATGAGAGGAGCTTCATATTCAGTGGTTATAGAACTACTGTTTTTGAAGTAGATCTCCTGTTTCGGTTATTGAGCTACTGTTCTATTACTTGATAGTTAAAATCTACTGATGATTCATTTTCCTTCCTTCAATAAATATAAAATAACTTCCGATTACCATCAAAAATATACCTAAACAACTTGTACTCTTTCAGGAAAAGTTTCAAAATACTACTTCAATCATTAATGTATTTCAATGTTATCATTTAAAAAACACGATATATTATTGAAACATGTCGAATAAATGAGTCAGCATTCTACATAAACTGATTCTATCAGCCAACTGTCCCTATACAAGCATTGATACCGAAAAACGTGTAAAATAAGAGTATAATATTATTCAGGAAAAATGCATTTGTATCAAAACAGGTGGAAAGTGGAATGTCATCTTCGTATCGTTCAGGCTTGGAGTTCAGCTCCCTTACCCTTTCGACTGATTATTGGTCTCGAGAAGGACCAATGGGTACATGACTGATGGTATGGCGGCATGAAGTCCTCAGACATCAGTACCGCCCTTCACGGGATACCCCTACCTGGCTGGGGTGGGGTGGATGAGAAAGCTATTCATCCATTAACGGGGGACATGAGGGCCTCATTCGACAGAGTGTCGGGGCCTTCTGTATCGGGAGGGGTCGTCGACAGCATAATCTGTGGCTTCCCTAACTGGTTTTCGTGAGATTCCGTACTTTCAAAAACTCGCTGATTCCTCAACTGAATGGACTGCCGAATGGAAGGTAGCTGCAAATCTCTGCGGATGGCTTCGTTCCGCACGAACCAAGGAGCATTCAGAATCATCCTGATTAACTTATTTTGTAGTCTTTCCAAAATGGAAATGTTGGACGGAGCCGCTTGTTCCCAGGCACCTGAAGTATACATGATGACAGGCTTGAACATCGTGTTGAAGATGGTGATTTTGTTCTTTGTGCTCAATTTGGATTTTCTATTGACCAGAGGGTACAGACTAGCTATCCGACCCTCGATCTTCGACTTAACGCACATGATGTGCGGGTTCCAAGTGAGCCTACAGTCTATTAGAAGGCCGAGGTACTTTACCCGCGCTTGCCAGTCAATCTCTCTTCCAGAGATTCTTACTTTTCTGGCCGGAAAAGATAGTAATCTTCCCATGGTTATCGCCTGAGTCTTGTCCGGGTTTACTCGGATCTTCCAATCAAGGTACCAGCGCTCGAGGTCGTCCAATGCACGTTGCATGTAGACGACGCCGAGCTCTCGTCCCATGGAAGATGAGAGAAGAGCCGTGTCTTCGGCGTACAGGGATATATTCACACACTCGGACCTGGGGAGGTCGCTGGTGTAGAGAGAATACAGCGTCGGAGAGAGCACGGCCCCCTGTGGCACTCCGGCGAGGATTTCTCTGTTATCAGACAGAGAGCCCTCTAGTCTGACCTGAAAAGTTCTGTCTTCCAGGAAAGACCCGATCCACCGGATCAGGCCCCGGGGTAGGTCGAACGCGTTTAATTTGTGCAGAAGGCCTTCGTGCCATACTCGGTCGAAGGCCTTCGATATATCTAGTAGCACAATATGCACTTTTCTATTTACGTTAAGCTCGCTGATGGTGTTTTCGACCAACCTTAGAGCCTGTAATTCAGTGGAGTGATCTCTCCTGAAGCCAAATTGTTCGTTAGGCAGAACATTTCGGTCCTCAACTTCTTCGTTGAGTCTTTGCAGAACAACTCTTTCAGCCAGCTTAGCCGCCGACGAGAGTAGACTGATCGGGCGATAGTTCTGCGGGAACAGCAGATTCTGACCCTGTTTTGGGAGCATGACGACGATCGCATGCTTCCACCTTCTGGGGAAGTGTCTGAGGGCCAACGAGCTGTTGGTCAAATTCAGTAAGAATTCAACGCAGTTTTCCGGGAGCCTCTTCAATAACTTGTTGGTTATTGAGTCGACCCCCGGGGCTTTCTTGGCCTTTGCGGCCTTGATGAAACCCTTCAGTTCTTTCATAGAAGCTGGACGGATGTTATCATCGTCATCTTCTCTGAGGAGTCGGTGAACCTGGTCTTCCAGCAGCATATCGCGGTCGATGTCGTCATCGTCGTCAACGTTAAATTGAAACTGACGTTCCATCGTGTCTGCAAAGGCTAACGCCTTGTCGACGGGGGAATAGCACACTCCGCGCTCTCCGTGAATGGGTGAGAGAGCAGTCTTCTTCCCCCTGAGCCTGCGAGTGACTCGCCAAAGCTCGTCACTCCCAGGTTCGAAGGATTCCAAAAGCTCTTCCCACCTTTCGTTGGTGGGAAGAGCTCAATGCTCAATGATGGCCTGTTTGACTTGGTTGGCCATCCTGTTTGCCGCTGTTTTGTCCCCTGGGAAAAGGGTTTGTTGATAGAGCCTTCTCAAGCGATTCCTCTCTCGTATCAAGACTTTGATACGAGGGGGAAACTCATTATAGGTATCGAAACAGGTAGCTTATGGGAACTGGAGAATTTTCTCGGTAAAAATGTTATGACTTGTAACTCAAATGTATGTCATTTGAAATATCCTGCGTTGAACAATACCAAATGCCCAGGAAAAACTCATCCAGAATATATTTTCAAAAACTATATCTATCGACGTGCTCAAACAGATTTGCGTACCATACGTTCCTTCAGTGTGAAAAAAAATAGTTCCTTATATTCGAAACTGAATTATTCAAAAAAGTCAAATTTCTCACTTATCAAAAATAGTTTGTTGATGAAAATTTCAGAATATATTCTTCAAAAGTATATCTATCGATGTGCTCAAACAGATCTGCGTACCATATGTTCCTTCGGTGCCACTTTGACAATGATATTTTATCTTCGACAATATCTTTTAAGTTGTGTATCTTATATTCCTCAAAATAGTAATACTTTGTCAATGAGATTTCATCTTCGACAATAAAGTACATTTTGATTTGATATGATTTGATATTCGGAACTGAATTATTCAAAAAAGTCAAATGTCCCACTTATCAAAAATAGTTTTTTGATGAAAATTTCAGAGTATATTCTTTCGAAAGTATGTCTATTGCGTACCATACTTTCCTTTGGTGCGATAAAATGTATCAATAGGTTTAGCTCATCCACGAATTCATACATACTGAGAGGCGTTTCATGAAAGGAAGTAAAAAGTTTTTTATAATTTGTTCACTGTAGTTGAATCAAAATGATACAAAACACTTCTTCATAGACATTAGCCGCTGCCATCTGAAAACCAGAAAATTAAATGTGCCAATACCGCCGAGTCCATATTGAGCGTCGTTGCCGAGACTAAAAGTTTCTAGCACACTTTCTACTGTGTCTCTAGTATATTAACGGGGGTATATTTAGATCAAGGTGCTCATTGGTAGACACTGGAATGTTTTCACATTTCTTCGAAATACAATAAAAATCTAAGGAATTTTCCAGAAATTACGGTTCTCGCACAATGGTAAGTATGCCAAAGTTTACCTGTTCATTTTTGTGAAAATGGTGCGGACACGATAAGCCCTTGCAACTTTCCCTTCATGTGTTGTATTTTCACGTATAAAAAAAATCTTATTGGAGGTGGCAATATAACAAGCGGATGTAACAATTTTGCAAGTCTGCATGTCAACATATTGTTTTCAGTAGACATTGCTAACGTAATCTTATAGGAAGGCAGAAACTCGTGAAGGTCCTGTTTCCCAGATATGAATCTCGACCAGGTTAATCATTTTCGACAAAAAGGATTCAATCCCCACCCTTCCAGTATGAAAATATTTCACAATCCCTATGAAATTGAAAATGAACTTTGCAGGTCGGGCTTCTTTCCTTTTCTGAAATCATACATTGAAGGGTTATTGTAATATTTCGAATATCAGATTTCGAACATTTCATTCACAAACTATTTTTGATGAGTGAGAAATTATACTTTTTTAAGTAATTCAGTTTCGAAAATAAGAAACTATTTTTTTCGCACCGAAGGAACGTATAGTACGCAAATTTGTTCAAACACGTCGATAGATATACTTTCGAAGAATATATTCTGGAATTTTCATCAACAAACTATTTTTGATGAGTGAGAAATTTGACTTTTTTGAGTAATTCACACATCAGGATGCATTATATGCATCCCCCTGAATAAGCACCAGTATGCTTATCAAACCGGCAAATCGACAGATTTATCATTAAACAACCTTATGGAGAAAATCTCCCAATCTCTTGTTAACAAGGAGATTGTGGTTGTTGTATTTCTTGATATTGAAGTAGCATTTGACAATGCACTACCTGAATCTATAGGACTGTCCCTGGCTAGGAAAGGTATAGAATCGACCATAACTGGCTGGATCTATGCCACGCTGGTAAACAGAACTGCAACTACGATTCTTCAAGGAGAGGCCATCAGGTTCAGGGTCATCAGGGGCTGCCCTCAAAGTGGGGTACTATCTCCCCTTCTGTGTTCGCTTCTGATGGATAGTCTGCTTGTTGCCCTCGACAGAAGAAATGTTGATCTGCAAGCTTATGCAGATGACCTTGTCATCCTGGGAAAGTCCACGTCAGGAAGGGTAGCTTGTAATATCCTCCAAAGCACGGTGGACTATGTTCACAGTTGGTGCCTGAGGGAGCAGATGTCTGTCAATCCCAGCAAAACTATGTTGATCCCCTTCACCAGGAGAAAAAAATTGAACACTCTAATGCCACTTTCCCTCATTGATGAGGTCATTCCATTTGGAACGAAGGTGAAATATCTTGGCACTGCCCTTGATAAAAGACTCACCTGGAACGCTCACTTGGAAAAAGTTTTCCAAAAGGCCAGACTGTCTCTATGGACATGTCGAAGTATTTGTGGTTGAACTTGGGGTTTAGGTAACCGAAGGCTTTACAGAAAACGGCCCAAGTGAAACTCTCTGGAGAGTCGAATAGACCAACTCACTTTAGACCTAACCTAACCCTCCTTGAGCTTTACATGCACTTGCACGATTTCCTCCACAACATACAGATTACTTAATGCATTAGAACTGTTTTAGGAATATTTCATTAACCGATAACTATAGAAACAAAAATCTGCAAAGTTTGTTGCCTAACGAAACTATTCCACTACAGAGTCAATGTGAACTGAAACAATAGTAAATCCTTAGACAATGACAATAATAGCATTTGAAGTTCGTTTCTATTCCTGACTATGGCTACTGACTTGTAGATGTCACTGCTTTGCAAAAAACGCGGAAAGTATTGACAGTGTGATGGATGACAAAATGAACTTTGATATACAGAGATGGAAGGATTTTAACTAAGTGATACGTATACTAAATCCAAGTGTGCGTACCGTGTAAGAATCGTCCTGTCAAATCTTGTTTTGTCTATGACAGAAGAATGTATACCTACTAATATTATAGATGTGAAAATTTGTGAGGATGGATGCATGTATGTATGTTTGGGGCTTTTTCAAACCTAAACGACTGAACGGATTTAGATGAAACTTTATATACAGCTTATACATCAGAATGACATATATGCTACAATTTACAAAGTTTTTGTGTACGATAAGTATTGAGTAAGTCGGAAAAATTCTTGCTCCGTGAGAACTATCTTACCGTGCGCTGCCTATACCGTTGGAGTTACATGCAGATAATGTACCATACGATTGTTTATCTTAGATAGTTCTAAATAAAAGTCCGCTATAGCATATATTTTTATTAAGTACCCGTTCTCTTGTCAAATTCCAATCTTCAGGCCACACAACAACAACGGTAAGAACCCACTTCCCGAAAATACCCTAAAGGGAATATCTTTCTAAATCTTAACCTTATTTTAGGCCTTCTTATTACCACCTCAAGTCGATATTGTGAACTATATCCTGGTGTATCTCTCGCAAGGCTAGACCACTACACCCCTTATATCTCTGATTACGGTCTTCCGAGGAGCACGTTGTCTGGATGGAAAAGATCATTGCCTGAGTGGACTACGTACAGGGGTTGGATCGTGCTGCTGGAGACTATTCTCCCATATCCCATGCATGTAAGGTATTTCCTGTTATGTATTACACCCTCCCGCACGACCTCGAATCAACATTGCGGCACAAATTGCGAATTCTAGAATAAACCAAGTATTTACCACACCTTAAGTTTAATCATGAGTTGCTTACATTTATATATGTGAACCCAAAAGTATACTTCTGGGCCATAAGCCTGTAATCACGATAAGCTTGGCGTGTTTAAAGAGACAATACACTTATCCTCCAAGTGGACTTATATTTACCCACCATCCCTTTCCGTTGAGTTTCGGCAGCCCATAATTTAGTTCCTAAGTAACAAAGTAACCCGTTTCAATCTACGACAATGGATGTTACAGACACTTTCTGAACTACAAATTGAAAATCAAGTTGTGTGATAGTATGGTTCTCTCCCATTTCAATCATTGTGACGTAGTTTATGGACCTTGTATCGATAGTTCTGATATAAGAAGAGTACAAAAGGTTCAAAATTCTTGTATGAGAATGATATATGGAATACGGAGTCCTATGCGTATTTCACATAAATTAAAGGATGCTGGGTGGCTAAGTATGTTCAACCATCGAAAGCATCATATGGTATTTTTTTTTACAAAATTGTGAAAAATGAAATCCCTCAATACTTATATCAAAAAGTTGGAATCAGGACTGACGTGCATCATTTGAACTTGCGACGGAGGAACATGCTAACTATACCCAATAAAAAAGAAGTATTCAAACGATCTTTCTCTTATAATATAGCGACTTTCGGCGATGTCCTGGATGTACCTAACTTTTCGTTGTCTTATGATGCATTTAAATTTAGGTATAAACGATTTCTATTTAGTCAATAATAGTTTGTTGCCTGTACCTTTTGATTATGTTTTATGAAATCCTACTCAACAACCTTAGTTGGTTATATAATTACGGAAGTTACGAGGGTGCATCCATGAAAAGTTACCCTATTTTTCCCCCTAGTATGATTTACCTGTATATCACTTAGACCAACACCACTTAGCCGGTAAGTGTATTGTAACGAATCTGAAGCCGCCCCTGACCGATATGTCGGCATATGCAGTCGGCAACCACCGATTAAACTCTAGTTGAGTCCTGAAACAAGCACCCTGGAGTTTGAGGCTGCAAAACAATCCTGCAAGAGCCAGGGCAAAGTTCGAGCTATCGAGGAAGATGGACAGGTGCCTGCTGATATTGAGGCCACCATCAGAAAGGTAATAAAATAGGTGTTGCCTGAGAGAAAACAAATAAGATGTTGGAACTGAGGAAAAATTTGGCAGGTGCGTAGCGAATGTCCAACATTCAAAGAACCAACAACAAATCAGGAGAACTATAGGGGGTCGATGAGAAGGGGCAATCGTCGGCCTGTTGCCATTCTCCAACAACAAGACCAAGGCGTTTTCGTAGACGGCCGGCCTCATCAACAACGAGCTTTGCACCATGCTGCTAGATACAGGTGCGACGAGAACCATTCTTGGGCCAACCTTTGCCAAAACACCGGCAAAAATTGAACCGTCAAGTTGGAAGCTACGCACCGCAATAGGGGAGCCAGCCACTGTACTTGGAGAACTACCAATTGAATTGGTGTTGGGCAGCACTAGATTGAACCATCGTGCATTGGTGGCGAACATCAAGGACAATGCGACTATTGGAATGGTCATAATGAATTCCAGAGGGTTCGAGCTGAATTTTCAAGATGGCGTCCTACGTGTCGGCGGAGAAGAGCTGGTGCTTCATGAAAGAAGCGAAGAGTTGATCAGAAGATGTGCTGAAGACATGTGCGTACCTGAGAGGGCTAAAACTATCCTAGAGATGAACGGAAGTGCGAGCAGCGGAAAGGTGATAATGTTCGAGCCCAAGATACATGACGGGAAAATTGGACAAGGAATCGCACTGGGGAAGACCCTGTTGCGTGTTGATAAAGTTGTGCTGGTCAGGGTCATGAATGTCAACTACTTTCCCGTGACCTTGAAGAAGGGAACAATGCTGGGGCACTATTCGTCCGTTTCCTCTGTGATACGGAGTGTACGCAGTTCGGTTAGCCAACCCTTGACATTTCCTCCAAGGACATACCACCAACTCACCGATACAAATTGACGGAGTTGCTCAAGAAGTACCAGGAAATTTTCGATATTGGAGAAGGAAAAGGCGGCAGGACGAATGTGGTTCAGCACAGAATTGACACAGGGAAAGCCCGACCAATCCGGCAATCAGCTGGAAGACTTCCTCTTGCCAAGAAGGAAGAGGCAGACAAGATAGTCAGCGATATGGATAAAGAAGGAGTCATTGAACCTTCTGACAGCCCCTGATCTTCCCCAGTCGTATTAGTGAAGAAGCTCGACAATGTTCTGCGTGAATTATCGCCAAGTAAACCACGTGACGAAGAAAGACAGCTACCCTCTTCCAAGAATTGACGACACCCTAGACACGCTAGCCGGCTCCACAATTTTCTCGACTTTGGATTTGAAGAGTGGATATTGGCCAGTTGAATTGACCCCAGAAGATCGAGAAAAGACAGCTTCCACCATCAGCTCAAGATTGTGGCAGTTCACGGTTATACCATTCGGGCTTTGTAATGCTCCAGCGACCTTCGAGAGATTGATGGAAACGGTTTTCAAGGGGCTCTCATGGAAGACGTGTCTAGTGTATCTCGACGATATAATCGTGGTTGGAAAATCGTTCGACGATCACTTAAAAAATCTGGAGGAGGTATTCATATGTCTGAGGAGTTCTGGATTGAAACTTAGTCTCAAAAAATGCCATCTGTTCCAGAAAGAAGTCCGTTACCTTGGCCACGTTGTCTGTGGGGAAGGAGAAGCAGTGGACGAACAAAAGATCAAAACAGTTGAGGATTGGCCCATTCCAAAACACATACATCAGCTTCGGAGCTTTCTTAATTTGTGCACCTACTACCGCAGATATGTGCTGGAGTTTGCCAACATCGCCAAACCATTAACCCGACTTACAGAAGGACAGATCCAGTTCCAGTGGTCCGAGGAATGCCAAGACTCATTCAAGAAGTTGAAAAAAGCTTTGATCAACGCTCCTGTTTTGAGCTATCCCTACCGGATGGAAAATGTATTCTAGATACGGACGCCAGCAACGTGGGACTTGGAACAGTCCTTTCTCAAATCCAGGATGGACAGGAGAAAGTTGTTGGCTACTTCAGCAAAACGCTCAGTAAACCAGAGCGCAATTATTGTGTTACCAGGCGAGAGCTGTTGGCCGTTGTCAAAGGTGTAGGGCATTTCTACAAATACGTGTATGGAAGAAGATTTCTGTTGAGAACGGACCATGCAGCTCTCAAATGGCTTCGGCAGTTCAAAAATCCCGAGGGCCAATTACCGCGCTAGATTAAGAGACCTCAAGAATTTGACTTCGAAATAAGACATCGAGATGGACTAGCCATAAAAACGCAGATGCCCTGTCACGGAGACCATGCCCCGATAAGCAGAAGAGAAGGAAGCAGCTATTCGTAGAACTACAGCTGTAGACGACAACTGGGAGGACAATAAGATCAAGGAAGACCAAGAAAAAGACCCAGATCTTGGTTTAGTCATCGGATGGAACGAAGTTAATCAAAAACCATCGTGGCAGGAGGTTGCAGGTTATTTGCCAGCGGTTAAGTCCTACTGGGCCCAATGGAACTCCTTCACCATGGAAAACGGGGATCTGAAGCGGGTGTTGGAGTCTGAAGACGGTGGAGAAGAAAGGCGCTAGACAGTGGTACCCAGGAACAGATGACGCGTGGTGCTCAAAGAAATCCAGTGAGTCACTGGAAGACAACTGGGAGTAACGAAGACCCTACGAAAAGTAAGACAACGGTTTTACTGGGTTAATTGTCTAACCGTCGTCAAGGACTGGTGCAGATAATGTGTTGTATGTGCTTCCAGTAACGGACCTCGGATACGACTGGAAGCTCCAATGCGCCATTATAACGTGGGTAGTCCCTTTGAGAGAATCGCCATCGACATCGCCGGCCCGTTCCCAGAGTCGGACCATGGGAACAAATACATTCTGGTAGCCATGGACTACTTCAGTAAGTGGGCAGAAGCCTATGCCCTGCCCAACCAGGAAGCATTTACCGCCACCGGCGTCCTGGTAAAGGAATGGATATGTCGATTCGGTGTCCCACTGGAGCTGCATTCGGACCAGGGCAGAAATTTCGAGTCCAACCTGTTCCAAGAAATATGTACTTTTGGACATTCGAAAGACCAGAACCACAGCCTTACATCCACAGTCCGATGGAATGGTGGAACGAATGAATAAGAACATAAACCGCCACTTGTCCAAGGCAGTCTCTGACCATCAAAGAGACTGGGACCAGTACCTCATCCTGTTCCTGTTGACCTATCGTTCTCCAGTGCACGAGTCAACCGGCCAAACCCCTGCCAATATTATAATGGGCCGAGAGCTGCGGCTTCCTTGGGATCTGAAATTTGGGACGCCGCCAGAACAAGACACTGCGGGGGAAGTCTATGTTAGCAACAACATCCATGAATGAGTCCGTATGAACATCCGGAGTGCCAGCGATAGGATGAAGAAGGTCTATGACATCAAGGCGAATGCTGGAGGATTCGAAACCGGTGACCTAGTTTGGCTGTACAACTCTAAGCGACGCCGTGGTTTATCACCGAAGTTGCGGAACTCGTGGGAAGGTCCGTACAAAATCATGAAAAAGATCAATGACCTCGTCTACCGAATCCATAAGCCACCTCGAAGAAAACCTAGGGTCGTCCATTTCAATAGATTGGCTCCTTATGCTGGAAATCACGACCAAGTTCACGCCCTCAGCTCCTTATGCTGGAAATCACGACCAAGTTCGCGCTCTCAAACCACCAGAGGATGAAATGACGTTTCATGTTCTTATACTCGAACGGACAGAAGGTCGTACATGAGGTAACTCAAGAAGAACCACGAGACTTTCTAAGGTTCCAGTTGATTACGCACTAGCTCACTGCGTGGCAGAGGATGTCCAAATGTCCAGAGGTATCTCTGTGGTATTCAACAAGAAATTCGGTCAACTCCAAACATTACGAGAACAGAATCTGGAAGTCGGAGGAGTGCTACAGTTTAAGAATGGTCAGAGAAACATTTTCTACTTGGTGACCAAAAAGCATTCCCGAGACAAACCGCCCTATGAAGATGTCTGGAGGAGTCTTACCAGACTGAGGGACACGATATTTGATCAGAATCTCGTGGAGTTTGCAATCCCGAATATAGCCTCTGGGCTCGACAGACTGGATTGGAGAATTATGAGAAGCATGTTGGAAGCGATCATCAGATCCAGCGGCATCAAGATTTTGATGTGCGGTAACCATCTTTCACGACCGAGCATGAAGACTGTGGAGTGTTACTCCACATATTGTGATATTTTGACCCCGTCTATACATTCCCGAGAGGAAAAGAGGAAGTCCAGGGACACCCTGCATAAAAATATTGAAAATATATGGCCAAAGCAAATAATAATAACATCCTTAATAGGATAGACTTTGCTTCATGATTACTCATTCATATTTCAACCTATTTTGCGAGTTCACAATATTAATAGTATTATCGAAAGGAATTTTTTTCATACCTTGTGTACAAAAACTTGTATTGACAGAAATGTTGATGTTTATTTAATTAGGTATCATAATAGGTCATGAATATCCATAGAATTCCATTCGAAACTAATTTGCATGTTTTACTATTTAAATATTGATAACGATTTGATTCACTAATAAAAACTTGACCGTATTATTCAATTCCGACAGAAACATTTTCCAAACCTCACCCGAAGTATAGTGAAATTTCACATTTCGCACAAAATTGAGAATAAACTTTGCAGTTCGGCAGAAATTTTTGCAAGAGTCTTGACCAGATTAATCATTTTCGACAATAAAAATCCAAAACCCCCACCATTTGTTCTAAAATTGAAAATTGAACTTGCAGATGTGGCCTCCCAGGTGGTATGACAAAATTTCACATTTTGCCCAAAATTGAAAATCATCTTTGCAGGTCGGCAGAAAATAAAACTCGCAGATCTGCAGAATTTCTTACAAATCGGTCCTACCGGGTAAGAAACTCGACCATATAATTCATTTCTGACAGAAAAATTCCCATTATTCAGTTTCGACAGAAAATTGCTACCATCTCTCAACAGGTACAAAAAAAATTGATTTTTTTCTCAAGATTGAAAATAAAGTTTGCAGGTCGGCAGGAATGTTTGCAGGTCGGGTATCTCAGAAAAGACACTCTACCATAATGATCATTTCCGATAGGAAAAATTCCGACTCTCACCCTTTGAAAATAAACTCTGAAGGTCGGCAGAAATTCTTGCAAGTGGGATCTCACAGGTGAGAAACGACCATATTAATCATTTAAAATAATGTTTTCTCACCACTTTTATTTGTAACTAATGTTGTTACTGCAGTTTTGTCCTATAAGAACCTTATTTTCAATTACAATTACAGTAAACTTATAACTGTTTGAAAATGCAGTAACAACTTTAGTTACAAATAAAAGTGGTGAGAAAACATTATTTTAAATGATTAATATGAATATGGTCGAGTTTCTCACCTGTGAGATCCAACTTGCAAGAATTTCTGCCGACCTTCAGAGTTTATTTTCAAGGAAATTTTTCCTATCGGAAATGATCGCTATGGTTAGAGTAAATTTCTGAAATACCCGACCTGTAAACATTTCTCATTTTTCAGGCGTCATTAAATACATTTCTCGCCTAAGTTTTCCTGTGTGCAATGAAGCTCAAATTAGCTCACCGACGTAAATTACTGTAGTGGTTTATAGATACAAGTATATATTTTCTGTTGAATAATTAAGGTTGCAATCAATACTATTTTTCAAAGTAAAACATTTGAAGCACTTAGAAAAAAGAGGATTTAAATTCGACTTTTTATCGCTCGATTAAGATCTACTTCTTATTCAAGGTCAAATGAAACCTTTGTATATAGTCTATCTATCAAACCCTTGCAACTCTGAG
Source organism: Leptinotarsa decemlineata (assembly GCF_000500325.1). Lineage (NCBI taxonomy): Eukaryota > Metazoa > Arthropoda > Insecta > Coleoptera > Chrysomelidae > Leptinotarsa > Leptinotarsa decemlineata. The sequence goes on along the minus strand of NW_019293444.1, from coordinate 11,468 downwards.
AAATGTGAGATATCTTTCTACAGTTCAACCTCTCACATGTAGGTGGATCTGCCTGCAAGAATTGAGATTTTTAACAGACAAGCAGAATTTTTGTACGACCAGAGGATAGGCCCGATATGCAAAGTTCATTTTACACTTTATTAAGAATGTGAAAGTTTTGTATATGTGCCAAGACGATAACAAATGGAGTTTTTCGGAAATAATTGACATATTCAAGTTTGTTTCTTCTTTTATGAAAAATTGATTTTTTTTGTACCCGATGGGTGATGGTTGAAATTTTCTACCGATAATGTATTATCTAGACGAGTTTTTTCTGGGATGCACGACATACAAAAACTTCTGTCGACCTGCAGAGTTCAATTCCAATTTTATAAAAATGTGAAATATTGTCACAAACGAATGGTCTTCAGACCTGCAACAATTTTTGCCGACCTGCGAAGCTTATTTTGAATTTTATGAAAGATTTTTAATTTTTTCATACACGAAGGGTGGAGGTCCCAACATGCAATGATTTCTGCAAACCTAAAAGGATCACTATCAATTTTATTGAAGGGGGGTTGGGAATTTTTTTATCGGAAATTATTTACTAACCTGCAGGAATTTTTACCCACTTGCAAGATTTATTGTCAATGTCATGAGATATTTGAATTTCTTTCCCATCGAGGGTGAAAATTGGATTTTTTTGTGGAAAATTATTAATACGATTGAGTTCCTTCTTCTAGAGGCTTGATCTGCAAAAATTTATGACGAACTGCAAGGATTATTTTCAATTTTTTTGAAAAATTTGAAATTTTTCTATACACGAAAGGTGGGGGTTGGGAATTTTTTATCGAAAATGATTGCAAAAATTTCTGCCAACCTGCAAAGTTCATTTTCAATTTTACGAAAAATGGGTTTTTTTTCAACACAAAGGCTGAAGGTTGCAATTTTACCTATCGAAAATGGTTATTGAAGTGGAGTTCATTTTCTGGGAGACCTGCCGACTTGCAAACTTAATTTTCAACTAAAAAATAAATCTATTTCTTTTGTATCCGATAAGATAATGACGTCACACGACCTAGAGCGATGTGCATGTCACATGACTTTAATGACTCAACAGGACCGTGAGCAATGTGCACCCCATATAACCTTGAGAATTGGTTTTTGAAATATATGGGTTGAATTTATTAGGATTTTTCTGGTGCCAAAGAAATGCTCGGTAATGAAATTCGATATTTTATATTGAAGGCATTGAGTATAATCTCAAAAATTTTTGGTAGATAGTGAAAATATGGTATATTTGTAGAAAATATGTATTGACTCTCGCTTCAAACATGGTTCAATTTCAAGTAAGTGTTTTTTATTTTTTTACATTACATCCAAACTAATGAAAGTAATTTGTGTATTTTCAGAGCTCGTTCTCCTCACACAAATATGTGGATGCTCTACTCAGCCGAAGATTGGCTAGAAGCAGGGGATTTTTAGAACAAAACATAAGCACTACAGAAAAATCTTCAAGGTGCTCCAAAAGGAGTGCCTGTGCGAAAGTAGCGATTCACGTTGGATTTGAATTGCTAGAGATTAAATCCTTTCGTAAAAACGTTCTCAGGATGTTTATTCCGCATAAAGGCGGTTCTCCAAATGAATGAGTTCTTAAACAGTAAAGTTCGAAGTGTACTGACTTGAACTTAAAAACGATGAGCAGCCACAGTCCGACGCGTATTCCTGATATGACCCGCTCTTTGTAGAATCAACTGTGCCAAATCACTTGAACACCTCACGTGGAAGTATCTATAAAAGGGAGACAAATCTCCAACCTTCCTTTGATATTCCAGACTATCAAGGTTGCAAGTGATGATCGTGTCACCAATCACACAAATGGCTCTTTTCTGGATGGAATTCAGCAGCTTCGGGGTATGCTTATGGGCGGAGCTCCATACTTGAGAACAAAACTCCAAAGAAGGTCTGATCTGAGCTTTATAAAGCATCAATAGTTGCTAAGGTGTGTACAGTTTTCTGGTTCGGAACAGTATTCCAAGCTTTTGAGAACCAGCCATTGCAATTCCAGCGACATGATTGTGCCAGTACACATTTGTGTTCATTCCAACCCCCAACAAACTTATCGATGTAGAAAGTGGAATTGTCTGTCCTGACATTATTATATCCGGTTCAGAGACATTTATATCTTTTTGAAGAAAACCGATGCCTGAGTTTTCGTGGCATTGGCAGAAGATCCCAATGGAGAGCTAACGGTAACTGTGTGAATTTCTGGATTGAATGGTTACGTATAGATCTAAAAGACTAGCATATATTCTCCATCACAGTCAAGAACCTGGTTGGCTAATTTATAATCTGAGTAAGTTCGCTGCGTATTGCAAAAGCCTCAGCTTCGCGACCTTGTTCGTCGTTGACATTTGAAAATTTGAGCCATTCGATATTGTGAACATTGAAGTCACTGAATGTGGAAATTTCGGCACTGGGATGATTGATTTGCAGAAATTTAATAGTGTTTGCAAGTAAAAAGAATAGTGTTCTATATTGTGTATCGCCTCGTGGTCGATGAACGCAGCATATGAATTTAATTATCTTCTGTGATATTATTTTAAACCACATAACATCAAAGTTTTAGGGTTCCAGCATTTCCTCTCGTTGACAGGAGCGATCGCTTCTGATAAAAAGAAATATTTCAAAGTTACGTCTGAATCAGGAGTGGAAATCATAGCCAGGAACACTGACTTTGCTTTCTGTAAGTGCAAGAATATGAGGACTATTTGTTCGCAGATGTTGGTGCACTGAGTTTATATTTGAGTTTAGTCCTCTGATGTTGCAAAAATGGATTCTGACGTTGCCAGTGGGCCTCTTAGCAACTGCAGATACCATGTTATTTCCCTGTAGACTGATTTTAGAAAGACCTTGCTGACTGTCAGAAATAGTGATTTTTGAATTACTTCTGTGGAATAATGCCCTAGAATCACTCCACTCGGAGATCCGATTGGGGAACTATTTCACCTCCGGAGTATTTTGACCCTAGGAGCGCCATCATGAAATTTTTTCTTATATTTCCACCCTTGAAACCGGACAGAGCTGGCACATCAACGAAGCATTGGCCCGAAAGCAACATCCAACAACCATTGCGATGGTTACTCACCGGGCGATGCCGAGTGGAACCAACATCCACCATCTAAATTAGCCGATCTGGGTTTTAATGACGCACATTCATCAAATTATGATTTGAGTGTGTTTTGATACTGAAGAGGCGTGGAAACTTTTAGAATGCGGAGAGAAATATGAGCTTGATGTGGCGTTATGTAATTATCCGAATGGAACTGTGAATTTGGATAAATTTTGTGAGCTGATGATCGAAGCATAATTGTTTTTGATATATGCCCCTACCCACCTCAGAATATCATAAAGAAATATCCACTGAATCATGGGATTCCAACTCACAGGAGGAAGTAGTACATATGGGACATGGAGAAAGTAATCTTTAAATAATGACGTTGACATGACATTTTGATTATATGAAATGAGTCAGTCACTGCTTTACATTCAATATTTCCTTATTGCAGTCTTCAGCAAAACCTATTGGTTGACGGATCCAATATATCTTGTTCATTCACATCTTATCGGTAGTAGCGAATTTGCATGTGATTGTCTGAATGACATCGTAGTTCTCATTGTGGTGGTTATACTGGGTTTTCGAACAACTAACACTTGCTCGCCACCCACTTCATAGCGAATTTCATCCAATAAGGCAAGGGCCTTATTGGATACATAGCAGCGATTGATGACTTCAGACGGTGTGAAGTTTTCCTCGATAGAAACGTAACTATCTGCGGTATCGTGTATGAGGTGTAGGATATTGATTCCATCTGAATTTTTGTAATATGGTGAACCATATGCTTTATATGTATGCTCATGAATGCTAATGAGGAAATAGTCGAACATAGGTTCTGCAAGTACCTCCAATTTATCACTTGTGGTGATAGTCGCCATGTTACAACTATTTTTTATATCGCAGCTTCAAGCTAATGGATATGACTAAATTTAGGCTATTATCCCTTATTCTATATCTTTTTTTGAATGCCTATCGAGGGTTTTCCTTCAAATCAGATTGCATCGACTCGATATCATTTTCCAAATGCTAACACTTCCTTATAAATTCTACTAATTTCAACCCAAACATAAAGAGATCTTCTCTACTGATATTTTTCTACTTCACCTTATTTCAAATTAATTACATCAATATTAGAATTTGATTGTCTCATCATCTTTGAGATGTGCAAAGCAGCATATCCACGAGTAGCACAATCCTTACTTTTTGATAGATTTTCCAAACTTTTGTATTCCATATCTAAGTTTCAGGATCAGAAGTTGATCTGAAATCAAATTCAGGTTTTCTTTGCAGAGCAGTTAATGAAACTATCCTACTTCTGCGATCAAACTCATGTATGCTTTCTTTACCCACTTTCATGATACACTAATGATAGTTGTCGATATTGTGAATCAATATATGAGAAATGATGATTATTATAGCTTCATCAATTCCAATTTCTAGCCAATAAAATGAATCAGACTACCATTATCATCCAATATATGTATAGTTTTATTGTCGAGGTACTGACGACTGTCACTCTAGACTGACTGGACTGACATATGGATAATATTTTGTGGTTCTACATCAATATCAAATTCAAAGATGATGTGAATTTCATCACCACTCGAGTATGATCCGGAAGTGACATTAGAATCCACACGAATGATTTTAACCTTTTTGATATTCACGGTTCATGTTGATTTGTGTGATTCACCACAACTGAACACATTGCCATCAAACCCCAGAAGTTCAGCATGTTTGATATTAATGTGGTATTTCGACCGCATTTCGCACTTCACACTGTAGTTGTTTGCATGTGGTACATGAAATATTAGCTCCAATCAAAGGGTTGGCATTTTACACTTTCTCTAATAATGCAGTTGAATCATCAGATGCCAAACCTGATTCAATATTCATTTTTTATGCTGTCATGTGTGAGAAACAGAATGAAATACGTTCGAATTTCAGCATGGGATGCCACTATACTTTGGATTGCTTTTATGTGGTCTAGACATATTCTCAAGTCTCGAAACAGTTAATCCGAGACAAATTTTATTGTACTCTCCAAACAGGATAAGTAATTTGAATCTCAACCATATTTTTTTCGACCAGATGTGACGTATAATCAATATCAAGAAATTTGTGCAAAAAGTTGGGATGATGAATATGGATTTTCAGTTACTGATAAGTGCAAAGTGAGCGTTATTGCAAAAGTTTAGATGGTTCCATAATTCCCTGACTTCTTGAAGCAGTTGAATCATTCGAGTGTGAGATAGCGTAGAAGACACTTCACTGATTATGAACCTGAAGAGACATCAGAGTCAATTGGAACAACGGATACTCCAAGAAGAGTTGAATGAACATGCAAGAAAGTACCATCAGAAAATATCGTCACTTCCGTTATGATTGCTAATGGTAATATACTCAGATTAACAAAGGCGGCTTATAAATACAGTGAGAGAAAACGGGGTCTTCTATCGAATACTTGGAAAAAATATCGAGAAGTAATCCAACCGCCATTTTCCAATCGAAATCCACTGAAGAATCCCAGTAGAGAAGGTACAAGCATAATCATGATACCCACTCAGAAAAAATATATTCGAAATGTAGATATAGATTATGTTTGATGAAATGAACTGAAAGAATTGGTTGATTACCTTTGATTACTTTGAAGTTCACGAATTGCTGGACATACTGGACACGATAATGAAATATTGGTCATAATTGACCAATTAGGTGAAGAAGGATTGTTTTGTTAACTGAACTATTATGAACTCGATGTGTGAAATCGGCTCAGTTATTCACAGACAATTTTACAATGCCTACCACAATCAACAAACTTCGGCGTAGAAAAGGTGGTGTTAGTAGACCAATTGTTTGAAGATCGGGTGTTGGATTCCTTCTCACACCACATGATGATTGTGCTATTCAGAATAATCGGTTGCAAAATGCCGGTGAACATGTAGACGGTAGATACTCCGTCAGTTGAGGATATGTTGACGATCACATAAGAAAAACTGAAGAGATAACCCTGAAGGCTGTCCAAGAATCCATTGTACCAGTACTTCGTGATGTTAGAAAACACGTTGACTCAAAACATACCGAGCTGCTATTCATCGTCTCTAAAAATGAACCCATCATTTCTGAATTAGCTGATCAAATGAGTATTTTGGAATAGCGAATTGACATTATAACAGAGTTTGTTGATACTTTCAATGAGTGAGTTGTTGAAGTTACAGTCAGTCGTTAAACCTCCACCTAAACAGTAGATAATTTAACTTCGCTACCTTCAAGAAGTCATAAAGAATTGATATGAATGACAGGTTGTGAAAGAAATACGTAAGCCGGCGCCGTCGAGTCGAAATTTTTTCCGTTGAAAGACAATAATAAAGGGATTTTTTGACTTGTGGCAAATGAAAATGCAACCATATGCTTGAGAAAATGACGGTCATAGGTACATCTTCATAGTACTCAACTGATATTCGGAGTATATATGATAAAAGATCATTGAAAAATAAAACTGCTGATTCAGTTACTGCGAGTTTGTTGAAAGATGCCAAAGTTTCGAAGAACTTACGATCTGATAACGGTACCGAGTTCTATAATTCAAAATTAGGGAACATCATATCAATCATTACTCAACATCTAGCACATAAAAGGCTGCAATTGCGAAACCAGTCATAAGAATGTTGAAGAATTGGATTTAATATTTTTTTTTATGGACAAAACACAAGCACTATAGGAAAATCATTAGATAGCTCTGAGAGAGGTGCCTGTGCGAAAGTAGTCATTCACATTGGGTTTGAATCGCTGAATTTGATTGCCTAATCTCTTCACTGTCCCCTTTTGTTTCCTGGGGCTCTCAAACGCATCATCCGAACTGATCTGCGACAAAATGATCGGTGTATGTACCATACCCTTCGTGTATGAGTCCTCTAAACCCGGCAATCACATCAAAGAGTGAGACAGTGTGAGTGCCGGCAGCTACTTCTCGAGGTCCGTGTTGTGAGCCTCCAGCAAATCTACGAAGGTGAGTGTCGTCGACAAAGTTGGTGGTCCCATGGTGAAGAGCAGTGGCGGGTCGATCTTCTGGTCCTCCTCATGATCTGTTTTGGACGCCGTGAAAAAGGACTTCACATCAGGAGCATCAATCTTCCAGGTGGAAGTCATCGCTGGAGTATCCAAGGAGCACACGCTCCTTGGAGGATAATGTCCTGGTGAAGAACCAACTTCATCCGTCCGTCGGTCCCTTGGCTTCGTCACTTGACTTCGCTGCGTCACTGCAACTCCGTTTGATGGACAACTGCAATCGAATGATGAGTTGTGACCTTCTTTCCGTGTTTTAATGCCATGAGCACCGCCAACTTTTGGTGGGATTAGAAGTGGGGATGGAAGAGGGATATAACAATTCGATTTGATTTTCGACAAATAATCGATTGCTCTTCCAATGAGGCAATAAGAAAATCTGGAATTTCTTCATCAGCGATATTGTTCCCATTTTTCAATATTTCCAAAAGAATTTTCAGATTTTGTTGGGAGTCCGTTTGATAGAATTCAACATCGTCATGACCCTAAGGAAATGTTATGGTGGTGTTAATCACTCCCGATTACATTCATCTTCGGCAATATCGTACCATATCTTTCAACAATCCTGAAGTATTTTTCAATCGACATTTGATCGTCCGATACCTTTAGCTTTTTTTTATTTCATCTGACACACTTTGAACGTGATATACTGTTACACCGGTACCATGAAAACTAGGATAATTCGGAACTTCATCCTTTATGTTTTCAATCGCCGATTTGTCAACCGGCACATTCATTTACCCAACGCATAGTTGGGCGTATCAATTTTATCAACATTTTCAATGATGAAATCGTGAGAATTGTCTGTCATCATTTTCAGTATTTTCAGTGACTGAACCCCAAATACAATGATTTGTTATAACAAACTTCACCCATATATTTGACTACAAAGTCTTTGGCAAATATGGAAAATGTTTTGAAATCAGGGCGAGCTATCAGAGCATTGGCACCCATACCTCTTCGTTTAGATTCCCAATGTGAGACCATTCGAATGCCTCTTCTATTTTCAACGATATCCATTGTATTATCGTATATGAAATTGACATCAAATTTGAAGTATTTCTTGAACTTATTGGTGTCTTCATTCCTCCGATTAGTATTCAAATCTATATACTTTATCAACCATGGTGCAATTACCAAACAATATCAAATCTGAGAATTTGAGTTCTTATCACCATCAAACCATTACGGACCGACTGTTACTAGAGAAGCAAAGCGACACCTGGAACACTTCAAGGTCACGTGTCGTTGGTGAGTATTTCAGAGAGATACTTAAGTGAGTGGGAGAGAGAGACGTGTGACATAACCGATGCAGAGAAGCATGGAATGAGTATTGGAGAGATTCAAAGAGGGGAGGCCCTCTGGGACTCCGCCTCACCCCTCGAGTCCCCATGGGACTCCGCTTCAATACTCAGGCCTCCTTAGAATTACTCCTCAGGATTACCATCAACCAACCTGAATTAATTTAATAAGGACGTTGGTATACCTGTATGGGTGGTACACCTGGATGGTTTACCTGTATGGGATATCTATATAGCATAAATAGCGTTAGCTTCGCGTTAGTTTCCAGTTTAATCTTCCTCTTTGAAGATGATGACTTGGTGATCGAAACACGTGTCGAGGTGTTGAAAATAACTATTTGGTGTTGGGAAGAAACTCCAGTAATATTCATTACTACACCAAAGGTTCCAAACAGTACATCATAAGTAAATAATTCAAGACAAATATTTTCCAAAATTGAACGATTATGAGGCTCCACCTATTGATGACGAAAAGACTGAAATTAAATTTCATCATTAATGGATTGAAGATCCGTCCCGATCATTAAATAGTCAACTGAATAAAAATTACAGAAAACGGTGATTAAGTGTAAATTTTTTTTTCCTACATACGATTATTTTTGATTTCGAAGTTATGTTCATAAACAAAAATACCCGTTTATAATTTTTGATGATTTCGAGTCACTGTTGGAAAAATGTAATGGAAGCATATCTAACAAAACTACAAAATACCAAAAACATATACCTTCCAGTGCAGGCTACTAATCACAGTGTTCCTATGGTGACAGTTTTTCTCGTTTTAAAAGCTATCGAGGTGAATACTTACGATTTTATGGTAACCATTCTAGGTAAAGAAAATTGCAGGCTAATGTTTCTCTGATACAGATAGCTCATTCTACGAAATAACGTGTGAAGATATCTATTCAGAACTCATTCAAATGCACCTATCATAATTTAATACGTTCAATTATTCGCTCGATAATAAGTTTCAAATTCCTCTTGTAATTAAAAAATTCATGGATCAATGAAAGATGAAGCAAAGGGTAAAATCATCACGCACTTTGCAGGGTTACGTTCCAAAATGTACACCTACAAAGTGCAGGGTGGAAAAGTTACGAAAAAATCGAAGGAATTCGATATAATGTTGTCTAAAATAAAATTAATTTCGAAATTATATCGATTGTCTAAGAAATTTCAAAGAAAAAATATGTGAACAGTTAACTATTCGATCATACGCTCACAACGTTTTCAGTATAAAGCAGGTGAGAATAGGTTTAAGTTCACCTGACGATGAACGAAAATCAATCCCCAAATCATCTGACACTTTACCTTGGGGCATTATAGCTTCAAATTAAGTTATCATTCGGATTTTCTTTTTATTGATTTGATTCATCGAAAAAAAATTGTTCTAGTATGAATATGCTTGATAGGTGTGTGCTACTCTGAAATTTCCAACAGCGGTAGCAGTCCACCAACTTCGCAAGAATTGGCTACAAACAAAAATATGTTAGAGTATTTCAGTTTTTGCTTACTATTGATTATTTTACACACACGTTGAAATAATATGAATGAAATATATATTGAAATTTCATCATACAACTTTTTAAAGTTGAATTTTATTTCACTATCAAATAAAACATATGTTACAGCATTTTCTCATTTATTACATAAATTATGCAGAATTTTTTGTTTATAATAGAATAAATATTCACATAAAGCATTAGCATACAGACTGTCTGAAGCTGAGGCTTGACGAAAACTTTTTATAATGTTTTCCAAAGTTAAATTAGTGATTGTATGACGTATGTATGATTGTATTATGTTGAGAACACCTCAATAATAATCACATATGTTCAAAGCATCCAGCTTAGCGATACACTCAGAGAGCACACCAAGTTGAGTATTCAGGACATCCTTTACATCTTATTGAGACAGCTCCATGTTCGTCGTATCCTTGGAAATGGAAACTTGTTTGGTATTAATTTCGATGTACTGTGTGACGTAAATATAATTCCCGCAACGTGTTGTAATTGGATCTCACTCGTCTATATAGTCATCGATTTGTGATTCAAAAAATGTTTCCTTTATTTGTTGCAGGATGTCAATAAGGGTTGTCCATTCATAACTAGTTGGATTGATGAAACGAATGGAGAACTGCTGCTTCAACATTATACATGGGCTGAAATCTCTGCATGGACTCAGGCCACATCTAATTTCATAAGATGACATTAGGAATGCCATCAACAGCAATCAGTATTCGTTTCGAGCGGCGATTTCGTATTGCTTCAACGCTCTGTCTATTGCATTCAGAGTTCCATTGTTATCTTCACCATCACTGTCAAACTTCACTTCCGTAATCACTACATTTTCGTTTTCAAACTGAATATCTATCTGTGTTTGCATGCGCTCTTATAGCTTCAGATTACGTGGTCAATGAATATTTTTAAGATTTGGTTGGATTTCAGTGTAGTAACTTGTACTGCCAAACACACCATTTTTCTGTTTGAGTAAAGAAGATTGTTGTACCGCCTGTTACTTGGAGCGAAACATTCACAGATTGAGATATACCTCTGGCTTTGTGGGATATAATCAATTTGATGCCTTAAAGGTGTTGATATGATTTATGAGCGAGGACATCAAAAACATGACTATCTAACTGCGAAATTCAACGAGTTGGATATACCTAAATGCGTTTTGGATTTGGAGGGCTTTGACAATACGAAATGGATGGTTCCCAAATTCGACAACAACGAAAGTGTTTCACCCTGTACGCATCACAAATTCAAGTGAACCAACTATAATTTTCAGGTAATCTCACTGCCTTTTTTTAATAATATACTCTGAATAAAAACGGAAAATGAAATGAAAACGACAACGAAAAAACGACAATAACGACGAAACAATAACGAATAAACGCACGCAAAACAATGATTTTGAAATGTCGTTGTCGAATACTCCGCCCCCTCCATTGCCCATACCTTCGAAAGTTAACTTCACAGTAGGGTGCTAATGCCGACTGAACGCCT
>NW_019293443.1:33307-55709 GCF_000500325.1 Leptinotarsa decemlineata | reverse complement strand
TAGTAGTCGGGATAGTCGATTTTCGAGGGTAGTTTCATGAATATCTGTGAGAGCTGCCTGTTGTCTTTCGGCTCTCTGTAATACCTGATGGATTCGTAGAGGCTCTTCAGGGTTCTCTCCAAAGGGGAGAGTATCCGCCTTGGTTTGTAACTGAAAAAAAAAATTGAGTTGAATTCAAGATGTTGAAGGAAGAAAAAAATCAAGAAACCGGAACAAATTTGTTGAACGTACCGGGTTTTTTTATGTTCACTTGTACCCTAAAGCTACTAGATAAGACCTGGATTTCGTGGATTATAGAAAACATAGAAAAACTGGTCACTTTCAATGGTAAAAGTAAATGGAAATGTTGTAGAAAATCTATTTCCTATTGAAATGTATTTTTTAATTTTGGAGAAAAACTGCAAACCTTTCAATTTTGAGAGAGAGAGAGAGAGAGAGAGAGAGACGTTTATTGTCCTAAGAAAGAGTTCTTGTTGACAAACGATTATGAACTATGTCAAAGTAGTATAAAAGTAATTCCTAAAAGCCCATTTATATAAAATAGGGTGTCAAACACATTTTTAAGAAACAAAATAAATGCTATACAATTTAAAATTCAAAATTTCCTTAAAAAAATATGCTATATTGTAGTGACATACAGTAGTAAACTATAATTCATAAAAAGTGTTGTCATTGCAAAATTCATCTAAACTATAATAGGATTTATCAATCAGAATGTCTCTTAATTTTTTCCTTAAAATATTCAAAGAATAACTCTTCAGGTATATGGGAATTTTGTTGTACATCTTTATTCCATTGCATATCAACGAGTCCTTCACCATTGTTGTTGTAGGCAGGGGAAGTCTGATCAAGTTAGCTTGTGTGTATTATAGTGTGGCTCCTTAATATCCTCACGAGCAGATATATTTTTATGAATCAGACTCACTGTTTCAAGAATGAATATATAACTGTCAGAATTCGTTGTTCAATGAATAATGGTTTGCAGTGATCTTGGAACTTTGCCCCACACATACCGGACAGCTCGCTTCCGTAAAACGAAAACGGTCTGCAGCATGCTTTTGCTGCATACTCCCCAGAAGGCAATCCCATATCTTATATGTGCATCCACAAAGGCAAAGTACGCAGATCTTGCAAAGGTTCTACCCAGTTCCTTCGAAACTGACTTCACTACAAAGCAGCCAGATGCAAGTTTTTTATTCAACTTGATAATATGATCCTCAAATTCAAGTTTATTACCAATGTGAAGTCCTAAGAATTTGAAGGACAATTTCATCTCGAGAATGTTGTTATTCAAACTAAGAGGTGGGAGTTCACATTTGAAGGTGAGGAGATGGGTTTTATCAAAGTTTAAAAAAAGCTTATTTGAGTCGCACCAGCTCTTAATTTTTTCCATGTCTACAGTGGCATCTTGAGCTAGTTTTGTAGGATCTTTTCCCTGACACAGCAACGTTCTGTCGTCTGCAAATAATGTGATGCTATCAGTTAGATCCAGTTGTGTTATATCATTAATATACAATAGAAACAAGATGGCTCCTAGGATGGAACCTTGAGAGACACCTGCTTTGATTTCTCCTACATTTGAGTCGGTTGAGTCTTACAATTTGCTTTCGATGCTATAAGTACGATTCAAACCATCTAATGCTTCTGTGCTCAAAACCATAATGTTTCAGCTTCCGCAGTAAGATTCCGTGATCAACGAGATCAAATGCCTTGGAAAAGTCACAGAATACAGCTGCTGAATAGGCAACAGAATTCATATCACTATAAATCTTATGAAATTTTTGTCTGGAACTTTTTGGGGTGGAAAATGGTTGGAAAAAGTTCAGTCACTTTCAACTTATTCACTTGTTAGCTTTGCATCTTATTTTTTGTTTCTGAGTGTGGTTTTTGAAGGATTATCATATTTTTGGCCAATTATATTTAGTTATCTTCTAAAAGGAAGTCCCACCTACTTTTTATGAATATTCATAGTGAGGGCTGTTGAATTCAAGTGATAATGCGGGATACAACACTGTCGGATTTGAAAGAATCAAAATGGGAATATTGGTTAATGAAGGGGGCAACAATTTTTGCTTATGAGGATAAACTAAATTTTTTCCCTAAAGTCAGGAAAGTCAGTATTAACAATAGGTGTATGTCTATTTGTTTTCAAAATGATTCTCATCCCACGGTTTGGCAACTTTTGGAGGTGATTTATTTTGTTAAGGTCAAAAGAAAATAACAGTGATGAGCAGTAATCAAAGTGTGGCTGAATTATTGTGTTATAAATCTTTATTTTGGCTTCCATTGAGAGCATTTGTGCAAATCTGTAAAAAAAAACTTTTTCGAAATTTTTTTGTGTATATATTCAAATTGACTTTCAAAAGTCAAGCAGTTATCTGAAAACCTAGGTACTTAACTGACAAAACTATTTCAATTTTTTGTTCTATTTTTTGTTTCTATTGTTTGTTCAGGTGTAAGTTGATACAATTGACATTGACATTATTATATTTATATTTTGTTGTTAAAAGCATTCCTTCAGTTTTGGAAACATTCAATTTAAGTTTATTCCTTGTTGAATATTAATGTACATCTTTCAAAACTAAATTCATTTTTTGTATTGCTCCATCCAATCTACAATCGCTACAAGCTAACAGAGTATCACCGCAAAAAATTAATGAATATGAATAGCAATGGGCCAAGGACCCTTCCTTGCGGAACTCCCACATCATTCACAATTTCAGATGACACACAGATCCATTAAACATACTCTTTGTTTAAAAGAGTAATTTATGCAATGAATGAATAAATAAATAAATACAATCATAATTAAAAGAGTATAAATTCAAAATTAAAAAATAAGAACTAGGACAATGTTTAGATCAAAAACAAAAGCTTGAAAGATATCAGTCTATACAGGGCGAGTTCATAAAATCCTGAATTGAATTAAAACAGTTTTTCAAAAGGTATGCTTTGAGTATCCTTTTGAAAACGTGAATTCTGAAAAAAATATTGGAATTAATAACTATTTCAGTGTGATTTTTTTGATGTATTTGGACAAGATGATGAAGCTCTTCAATTCAAGTGGATAAAATTTATGTGCTACGTTCGCCATGCCAAAAAAAAAATTTCTACATACGGTTTCAAAACTATCCTTTCCCTCTTAGGCTTTTCCGGAGTGACAGTGATTGGCTTAAGCTGAGATATTTTATCTATGAGGATCTTTTCCAGCAAGTTGGCGTCTTCGTAAATGGGCGAATTCTCTTCATTGAACTGCCGACAATTGCTGAACATCAATTTGAAATCGTTCACCAAGTCGTTCTCGCAGCTGTACTGTTCCGCCTTAATTTTGGACTCGATTTCCAGGAAATCTATAGGTTCCGCTATCACTTTATAATAACCGGGGTACAATTTTTTAGAGGGCTTCTCCATAAAAGCCAACATTGGCTTCCTACCATCTTCACACTAAGGACAGAATAAAGAGAAACATTTAACACATTTTTCAAGACAAAAAACACAAGCCGCAGCCCTAAAACTCACTCACCGTATAATCTAACATGTATTTGGCCAAAGTATGCAATTTTTTCTTGAGAGACATCGAATCTTTTGGTGGTCTTCCTCTGCTCGGAGTGTGAGGACCAGGTGTGGGGTTTTTAGGTTTAGGCCCGGGTTTCCTTCTGACCGGTTCTTCAGTTGGTGTGGTCTCTGTAAATATCTGAAATCCCATCCCGGAACTGAATATGATTCAAATAAGAGCTACTCCAGCAAAAAAGTTAATAGCAGAAGCAAGCGTTTATTGTTGAATAGTGCAAAGCAAAAACAAAGAACACTACAGTTACATTTCAATTGTTACCAAAAAACAATGGATTATCAACTCTACTCTTCCTCAATAATAAGATTCCATACTAAAATAATCGTTCAATAATTGTCATTATAAAATACTCATAACATGATGATGATAATAATGTTTTTTTTTAATGCTACCATTATTTGTATAAAAAAACAATTACAACATATAATGAAATGACGTCACACACAATGATATTTCAAAACTATGTTTTAAAAAATCCTCAACACAATAGGGTTCTAGATCTATAAGTATTTTTTTATTTTTTTTTTATCGATTGTTACTGGCAGAACGTCTTACAAGTACTGGTAACTTGTAAAAATTTCATTGCTATATAGTAGGGAAATTTTTCAGTAAGTCTCAATGTATGATATTAAATGAGGTCATGCCTCCTAGCGTTTTATTCGTGTTTTCATTATGTTATTTTTCTGCTCAAGTAGTTCGTAGATAGATGGTGATGCATCTTGCATATCAATACCATTGTTTGATAGTACATATAGTCTTTTAATGACATATATTCAATTCTTTCAACATGTTGACTATTGGCGTGTCTCTTGGTACACCCAGTATGATTCTCATAGCTCTATTTTGTTGCTTTTGAAGTCGATCCAACTTGTTTTTATTAGCCGTAAATAGTATTGAAGAACAGAAAGTAAGATGTGGTAAAACGATGTATTATAAATTGCAATTTTCGACCATATAGATAGGCTAGGCGGCTAAGTGATCCTCTCACCAGAAAATTGACCTTATTGGTGATAGTTTATATCAATTTCAATACATGTTCTTTGAATGTTAGTCCTTGGTCAATCAATACTCCCAAATACTTCACCACATACACTTTCAATATCCTCATTAGCAATATTTATACTCATTCCTCTATTTTTTATTTTGTCATAACCTGTTTTATTACTCAGTAAGAGAAATTTCGTCTTTTCATTATTCAGTTTAAGAATGTTGAGATTATACCATCAACTAACTCTGCAGAGCTCACTATTTAGAGTATCTACAAACTCATTAACATTACGGAAACAGTAGTATATTAAGGTGTCATCTGCAAACAAACTAAATTTGCTTCTCGTTACTCTTTTTTGAATAACAAATATTCTTTTTGTATTCTTATTGGATTCAAAATTTGCAGAATAAAGAGATGAAACTGCTTGCTTTTCTAAATGTTTACTGATTATTCTTAATCCATAGGACACTTTTCCAAGCTTCGAAGAGATTTCCTCTATATGTTGTGACCAGTTCAGCCATTCATCAATGTAAACACCTAAAAACTTGTTCAGCCATTCAGCCATTCATCATCAAAAAACTTGGTCTCATGCGATAACTGAAAGGTAGTATTGGTAAATTATATCTCATTTGGTTTTTTCTCTGCTGTTAGATAGTTTGCAAATATTATCACTTTACTTCTGGACTCGATAATGTTAACTTATTTGTTTTTTGAAATATATTATGACAGTTTACTATCATCTCCGAATATGTGTCTCCCCCTGCCAGAAGGCTTGTATCATCAGCATATAAAGTTATAAATTGATTATCTGCTAATTTAGATTTGCATTAATCATTCATAAATATATCGAAAAACAGTGGGCCCGCTACACTTCCTTGCGGTATACCTATATATGTTGTTATAATATCAAATTTTATATGATATGCAGCATTATATTCAATACTGCCACAGAAGTGTTCATGTCATATTATAGATTCTGTTTCAGATTGCCTCAATATTAATTTATCATGCAATTAGAAACTGAAGGTGATTAAACTGAATGAAAGGGAAAAGTGTGTCTTCATTTATTCTTCCATCATAAATGAACACCTTATAAACTTTGCAAATTACACTGATTTATCAATAAAATCAATCATTAAACCTTTCTTTGTCTGATAAAAAAAGGAACCTAACAACCTTCTTACAGCTAAGAGATCCATTGATATTGGAGTACCTCAAGGTTAGATTTTGAAACCCACCTTATTCATTCATCTTAGATCATAGGTCTTCTTGAATCTATGAAAGAACATCTAACAAAATTGGTAGCAGATGTTGGTCATTAATTTGCTTCATTGAAGATCTATTCATGTAACACCTTGCTTAGATATTAATTAATGATAATAATAAGAATAGAGAATAGAATAGAGGTGATTTATTGAAAAATCTCACAGGGGATGGATGTCTTTCCAACACCGTCAATTTGTGAATTGTAACCCAACATGTAGAGCACTACATTTACTCTGTTAACTTAGTGGCTAGATTCAACTCTATGCATCCAAGGTGTTCGGCGATTGGAAATAAGATCGCCATAGGTTTTCATGTCAAAAAGGTAATGTTACTGGGTATCTGGAATGCCAAATCACTAATATATATCTAGAAGAGAATTAGGCTCGAAGCAGAGCCTTGGGGTATACCCAGATGTTTTTTATATCTTATAAATACGAAATCTCTTCAATATATTTTGTGTCTCTGCATTTAGAACTGAATGTTCACAGATCTCATACACTTTATCCATTCTATGTAAGAACTCTTTTTGGGATTAATGAAATGAAAATAAATAATGTGGTACACAAATTAATTTTAATGTTCGCTCGCTAACCAAATTAGCAAAATAAGAAATGTTGAGGGAAAAAAAAGGTTATTTTCATATTAGATCCAGAAATTTTAACAATCATCAATTTTCAGTTCATTTTCAAATTTTGAAGAAGTGAATGGTTGTTTCCATTATACTGATCTTATCGTAAAATATATTTTTGCCCGCAAAACTAGCTTTTTGGTAACAACCGAAAGTAACAAATAAACAAATAGGTTACACGGAAATGAAACATAAGCAGTGCAGTAGCATACCTTCCGGTTTTTGTTAGTGACTCTTTGTGTTACCTGATCAACATCAAGTAGTTCTTGAACTTTTGCTTGCATCAGAGTTTGCAGCTTTACGGCATCCTTAAAAATATAAAAATAATGAAATGAGCTCGAACTAATCAAAATCAATCTAGGGGGACATGTCAAGATGATACGAACATGAGAATAAGTCCCAACAGTTGAATTTGGTCTTTCGAGCGGGATATACTCAAGACAAGAGGACAATTTCCAGAATAGATCGACTCAAATTTGTGATTCTAACAAATGAGATATACATATATAATGAAATGCTACCTACCTTATATAATTTAGATGTGGCTATATTATACTTTTTTGCGTTTTCAAACATTATCGTCAAATCGCCAGCCACTTCACTGACAGTTCCGTACAATTTCAAAACTAATTTCCTTCTAATCTGGCCCAGTGACATGGGATTTTTTATTTCCCGGTAATAGTCTGGATAGAGACGACGTGACGGTAACTTCCAAAAGGGATCGCACAGAGGAGCACCATTGCTACCAACTGCGATCCGAACTGCTTCGAAAAGTTTCCACTGGGGATTGTTCAGGTCTACCAGAGAAGCGGCTCGAGGCTGTCAACAAAAAGTTAATATCAATTCAATTTGAATCAAGTGTGGTCATAACAGACAAGTGAATGTGGTATTTATGGGAAAGTAAAAAATTATAATTACAAAGCTTCAAAATATTGAAACAGCACAAACATCACTTTGAATTTGAGTAGAAACATGTGTTACTCATAAATGATGTTCGATTGTTTTTTTGAGTAAATTTAAAGAATCACTTATTGTAATAGGGGAGTCCAAGCGGGGATTTCGGGATTTACTAAAGCGCGGCAGATTAATATACAGGGGGATACCTTGTACCCGGTTAAGTACCTCCACCAAATATGAGCCCCATATATAAGGCCGCCTGTGAGGGATGAAGGATCAGATTAGTAAAATAAAATTGATCATCAGAAATTCTCAAACGCGTCAGATTAAGGTAGGGTGAGTTAATTACATGCTAAAAAGGGTATATTCCAGTAATCTGACAAAAAGAGAGTGACGTAAAGAAAGGGGAGGGCAGCAAAGTTGTAAAAAAATAACGTCGTTTTGAGTCTCGAGCGTAGCTAATTTTTTTTTTATTTTGAAGGAAATAATTCAAGGAGAACGAAAAATATATAATCTGACGAAATAAGCCGAAATAACAAAAATTCGTCGATAAAGTTTGAAGCGTGCAGCTGTGAGATACCTTTATTTTCCTCTCCGAGTTTATATTCCTCTATTCTCTATTAACTTTTTTTCTATCTATTACTCTCTCACTCCGTCCCCACTCTGAATTCTGTTGCCATGATCCCAACTTCGAATTTAATCAAGGATTCCATATACTATAATGGTGGTCAATTGTTCAATCATTTACCATTACAAATGAGATCTGCAAATTTAAGCAATATTCATTTCAAAAAGGCGGTGAAGAACCTACTTGCCCGGCTTTGCCCGCGTAGAATTTGGTTTGTCACATTAAGTTTCGTGACACAACATTTTAAACAAATAGTTATATTTTTTTATTAACCAAAAACTTCAGGTTTCCAAATTCACATAGTTTATTGATTTATTTCCAAAGAAAAAATATTTTTGGCTTTCTACATCTTCATACAAAACAAAGTGGTAAACTTCTTTCCCAAAAAATATCACCCCTTTCAATTTACTTTTCAATAATACATACTTTTAATGAGTTTTGTTTCATGTTTGTTTTATTATTCAGGATGCCATTAAGAAAGTATACAATTTTTCCAAATTCAAAATCTATGAATCTTATGAAAAACTGTTTTCAAATTTATACTCTCCTTTCTTTTTTAGCGTAGGGAAGTATTTCTTCATTCTAATAATACTTTAAAAATTGTACTTGTTCACAAGATTACCGAACATCAAAAGTGGGAAACTCTAGCTAAAAAAGAAAAATATATAAACATTATGCTCTTACATCCTCATCTGGTTCTGCCTCCGCATCCGAGTAATTGTCTTTCAACACAGATGTAGTGGCCGAAAAACTTGTCCCCCCTTTTTTTCTTTTATGTCTGCCTCCTCCCGAGCCGATCTTAACGGAGTTCGGAGTAGCTCCGCTCTTATTTATGTGCGGAGACAAGCTATTCCTATTTGAAGTAAACGAAGAGCTATGCCTGTTGCCGACGGGCGTGACACTACGCCTACCGATGGGGGTAGCATTATTTCTGCCAATGGTAGCGCTCCTATTCCCGTTGGGCGTAGCACTATTGCGGTTAGAGTTGGAGGTCTTTGCGTTTGGAGTCGCACTGGATTTGTTCAGAGCGTTTTTTATCAAAGGAGAGCTTTTATTCGTCGTAGAGTTTTTGAGGGAATTGGGAGTTCCACTGTTTTTGTTGGCACTGTTTCTTACTGGGGTTGAATTTGCTGTCGGCACTGGAGGAAGTGATCTGCCTTGGTCTATCTCTATCCTCTTCATTTGTATAATCTGAAAATGAGAACACGAAAACACCATTAAGTAAAATAGCTAAAATAAAACCAAAAAACAAATCAGGAGCGATTCTCACAGACCAATTTTGTCAGTAAGTCCATTTGCTGAAATACTGGAAAAATTTGTATCAAACTCTCTGGTAGTTTTCGTCATTCGACTAATGAAGATATTTGACTTTCAACTGGAAGTGCAACTATCGAATTTCCGAATAGATATATAGATAAAATTTATTTGTTTAGGATAAAAATACAGTACCCCTGAGGGCATAGGACATGTCAGTATAAATATAAATGTATATCACAATAATATTAGGTTAAAAGAGGAAGGAAAGATGTACAGTACATAAACTGCACAAAAATATATGCATACATATAAAAATATTAATACATGTAGATATAGGCTCTTANATATTGTTAGGATCACCTTTTTTAAAAATAGGAGATACCCCTTTTGGGGTTGAGAGATTATTTAAAAAGGTCAGGACACCACATAATTCATTAGAGCAAATTTTCATTATTTTATTGGAGATTTCATCAATCCTAGTGGAGTTAGAGTTTTTCAATCTGTTAATCATTTGTGTGAGTTCCCATTCAGTAATTGGAAACATAAAAAAGCTTGAGTTATTTAAGGTGACATTGCTCTCGAGAAACTTTGTGTCAACGGAGACGTTTTCAGATATAGTCCTAGTAAAATGTGGATTAAATTTTTCAGCTATCATTTCATTTGAATATTGAATATCATTGACTGTTATAACTATTTCACCATGTTCCATAGTTTTCTTTTTTTGTAATTCCTTAATTATGGCCCAAGTTGTTTTAGATTTGTTGCATGAGTTTAATATCAACTCATCATAATATTGTCTATTCAGCGATTGCAGTTTCTCTCTGTATTCTTTATTGCACTTCTTACATTCTTCCTTATATCTATTTTCATGTCTAGCTAATGTATTAAACAACGAAACTTTATTTTTTAGCTCCCTTATTTCACGAGTCATCATTATTTTGTGTGAAGTAATTTTTTTTGGTAGCCCTAAGGTAATTTTTGTTTTTGGGAACGATATTTCAAAATAATATGTTAGAGTTTTACTAAAAGCATCATATGCTAAGTTGGGGCAACTCTGAGCACATACATCTGTCCAGTCTTCTTGTGATAAATAATTACGAAATCTCACAATATTTTCATTGCATAGGTCACGACGATATGAAAAACTATTTTCTTGCCATTACTGACTTCATGTTGCAGATCAGAAGTAATTTTCAAAAATTGTGAGTAATGATCTGAAAGATGAAGGCCTACTATATCCACATTATAGGGGTGGCTTGTTTTGATAAAAAAGTTATCAATACATGTCCTTGAGTTTGCCGTAACCCTTGTTGGCATTCTCAAACCGATTTCAATGTCATAAGAAGATAGCAGGTCCTCTAGAAGAGTAAGATTGGTGCTATGTAATAGAAAATTGACATTGAAGTCTCCGCCAATGATTATTGATGTAGTCTCATCATCAATTTCTGAGAGAATTCCGCTGAATAAAAGCAGAAATTCACTGTAGTCACCATCAGGCGGTAATACGGCGGTGAATAAGATTTGACAGTGATTTTGTCGCCGGCTCCCGGACTATCTATAAGGGCGGTAACATACAGGTTTAGACTTATCAATCAGTGTAATTTCAAGTTCACAACCCTCAACAGATTCTAACTGTGCCGAACTGTCAGCAAAACAATGCTGCTACTCATTCAGAATACCACCAACTTTTTTTTGACTCAGAATAAAATTTATCATTAACATCTACCTGATCTATTTCAAATTTTCTAGAAACCACATTTGTTTTTCAATAGACTTACCCTGGGCCTTCCCATAGTAGTGAAGTTGGTACATCTACATCCTCTACCAATTAATTTACCCTCTTTCCATACCATTTCCTCACTCATGTTAGAAACGGGCACCATACAGCTTGGACCTCTAATTACAATTCCAGGAATACTAAACAAACATTTTTCTAGTTGAAAATGCCTACTCTCCATAAATATTTCTTCATCTTCGTGGATGTTGATAATTTTAGCTGGTACCATTGTCGTAGAACGGGGGAGTATAATGATGTCTTCGCTAACGATAATCTTGGGAAGTACTCCACTGGCTTCCAAAGTATCTTCTCCAACAAATCAAAATCCGATTTTGTTAACTTGGCTCTTCCTGAACAAATAACGAGTGCGACTCCCTCAGTATTTATCACGGGTTGTCCAATTATCAAATTAAAATTTTCCATGTCAGCATCGGTGACGAAAGCGGATGTTTCTAGATTGATTCCATCCAGTTCTAGAGTAAAGTTCACAGCTTCCTTTGTTGTTATAATAGCTCCACCAAAAGCTTTCAAAGAATTGCTTACAGGGTAGGTTGAAGATCATTTTCCTTGACAAAGCTTGAATGAATAATGTTGACTTGGCTGCCGCTGTCCAAATATGCAAGAGTACGTTTGCCATTGACAAGGCACCTTTTGAGGGTATTGCGTGTGTTTTTCTTTCATCCAGTGAGGATTTTCCGTTGACCACTAGCGGCAATTTTGAAGATTAGCATGACCGTCAAGAGACAATGTACAGTCATCAGAAAACATAACGTCTTCTAATTGGATGATATTGTTATCCAACATGTCCATCATTGGCTTACGAAAATAAGTTCTTCTATCAAAATCGTCTTCCATGAGTTCCGGAGTAGGAATCATTTTATAGAGATGCATTTAATTTTATTTCAATATGTTTACTATCTATGTATGGCTAACTTTGAGTATACTGGATGCCTGTCTACTTGATGTATGTGGGTTTTCCTCAAACTCAAGCATCACATATAATTTGAGTTCATCATTCATCGCATTGGCAGATGCTTTTTTATCTGCCCCACATGACCAAGCACGCGAAACTGGTTCTGTATTTTGCTTATTGTTCCTTGAGATATGGGCGGTAAATTAGGAAATTTCTCATGAAATAGGCGAGCTACTTTCTGTTGTGTTCAGGTTTTATCTACGTTACTAATCATTTGTAAAACTGTTATTTTATGCTTTTTCGTTAATCTAACCATTTGTCAGACTTGAAGTTAACGAACTTTAAACTTAAATTAAAATACTGACAACTAATGTTGTAATATACAAAACAAGTTGACAAGGCGTTTTAAACTAACGTTGCCACATACATTATTTACAGTTTTTTAAAGGATACCATCTAAAAAGAACATTGCTATGGTTTTTGCTTACTTTCTTATTACCAATACCTCAACATAAAATAAGTTTTGAGTATGTTGCAATAAGTTTTGTGTGTATTTTATCGAATTTCGGTAACCTCATGATTTTAATTCATTTTATCTTAATTGTTACAATAAACTTAAAAGCGATAACATTTTTGAATAGAGAATGGAGATAACTATCGAACGATATACCATAAGCCTACATTTCCCATTTGTCATTCGACGGGGGTTGAAGGTAGGGGTAGCGTTTTTTCCGTTGAAATATGTCAAATTATAATTTAAATTTGACGTGTTTCGGGATTCTGTTAAAACATGTACCGTAACCGAAAAAATTATTAAATTCCATTTGACTTGTACAGACTGTATAAACATTGTAGGTTGAATAAAAGATGGTAAAATTCACTAAGGATACCGAAACAAGTCAAAAACACTGTATTTGGGAAACAGATTTCTATAATATTTACTCATTGCACGAGCCCCACAAAATAAAAATATTGTCGGACACACAGGGTGTTCAATTTTTTCTGAGCGGATCCCAACTGTGTTTTTTCAAATAGCAACCTATATTTTTATCGCTTTTTCGGTTTCTACATAGAAAATAAAAGACACTTCATGTATATCTTCACTTCGAACATTTTTACGATTTTCGAGATATCTAGCATGACAAGCTTTTTTTTCAAATATTCGTCACTCAGAATATTTGAAATAATAAAGTTATGCCAAGTCCAATTGTATTTATTTTTTGGTCAAATATTCTACAGTGGTAACTCTCTCAAACGAACAAATTTTATTGAGAATTCCCTATGCCTAGGTTCAATAGTTTTTCTTGAAAAAGCATTTTTTTTCGAAAAATGATCGTTCTTCCTATTTCTACGCCATAAACTCGATCAAAGACTTTTTTCAAAGCGAAATCCATTTGACAACTGATAAGAGTGTACGAAAAATATCTTGTTTCAATTTTGTACATTATAGCGTGTCCAAACAAATATTTTTTACGAAATAAATGTAGATATGTACCTATCACATTTTTCTAAATGGAAAATTATTTTTTTCACTGGACGCAGAATTTTTCCCAGAAATCGTGCGATATCAAACCAAACAAGATTAAATGAGAAAACATTGTGAATATTACTATTTTTTTTCATGTTATGGTGTATATTCATGAATTCAGGGCTTAGGATCTAGATATTTAAATTTGTCAACTGACAAACTACAAAACTAAAAAAGGAAGAGTTTAATGAAGGTTGGTAATGAAACTTTTATAAAATATGTTCGACATGTCTTCCATTTTTTTGAATGCAGAGCTGAAGTCTATGTTTGAAAGACTGTTCTATCCTACGCAAGACAGCTGGTGTAATGCTGCCAAAAGCATTCGTTATTCTAAGTCACATATTTTCGGAAGAAGTTGGTGGCTCGGTGGCTCGACGTAAACCATATTTTTTATGTATCCCCATAAGAAAAAATCCAGTTTTGTTAAATCCATAAAATGTTATTGAAAAAATATTTGTTTCGACGATTTTTTTCCAGGGCCCAATTGCAAAATCCCACTCTTTTCTCAAAATCGGCATACAGTAGTATGAGATGGATGAAAGCGATGTTTCTTCAAAATTCGTTGCACTGATCTCTCTCTTATATCCACTATTCCACCAATTTGTCATTGACTCCTACTAGGGTTTTTTTCAACAGCAAGAAGAACTTGCAATTCATTTTATCTTCATTAGTAGTTGGCTTGATGCGCTTATGTTTAGAATAATTGATACATCCGGTTTCAACAAATCGTTTAATTTTATTTTATTCGCTGAAGTTGTTTCAGACCGAAAAAATATGGCACAAATTTCGATTATTGAAATTTTTGTAATTATTCAAGTATGTACATTTTGCAGTGTAATTCAAAACTTGTTTATCTAGCAACAGATAATTTTAGGCATGGGGCGATATTTTAAGGAAAGGCTTGGACAAAAACTATGCATGAAAACTATCAAATGAAGAAATTGCACGGTGTTCTATTTAGGGAATGAATGTGTTATAAACATAACATATATCTCGACCACAGTCGTCACATATGGATTTCACAGTAAAAAAATCATTGATATTATGGCGATACAATGGAGAGTTGTCATTTTAGAAAAAAAAAATAAGAAAAACTATAGGACACGCTATCATGTACAAAATTGAAATAAGGTATCTTTCGTACATTCATCAGTCGTCAAATGGATTTCGCTTTGAAAAAAATCGAGTTTATGGAAGAAATAAGAAGAACGACCATTTTTAGAGAAAAATGCTTTTTAAAAAAAACTATTTTACCTAGTCATAGGGAATACTTAATGAAATTTGTAGAGGTTTCGTTGTCGCTCCTTATGGATCAATAATATACAGGGTATTCCATTCAAAATAAGGAAGATTCTGCAAATTTTTATTTACAATATGTGGCAAGCGGTTTTTCATACTCTGTATATCACAGGTCGACTTCAGATATATCGATTGAGAGAGTTACCAATGTAGAATATTTGACCAAAAAAAATTCAATTGGACTTGGCACAACCTGATAATTTCAAATATTCTGAGTGACGAATATTAGAAAAAAAACCTGTCATGCTAGATATCTCGAAAACCGTCAATATTTTCGAAGTGTAGATGTATATAAAGTTAGGCCATAAAACGAAAGCATTCTATTTTAACCTCGTTATTTATCTTATACATGAAAAATAATTTAAGCAAATGTTCAAAATGTTCTCCTTGAACCTCCTAACAGTAAACCAGTCTATTTTCGAACTCATTGTCCTCGGACTATCCCAGATTGATTTAAAAAACTACACCTCAACCATTTGATCTCCACAAACTTTATTTGAAAAATATATCACAACATGTTTCGCTAAGACATTAGCTATTTCAAGTGATTTGTGATATCCCAGATTGCGTAACATAAACTTTCGATTTGATATAACCCCAAAAAAACAACGGACCACGCCTACCAATCCACGTGCCTGGGTATGTCCGATCTTACCAATCCTTTACAGTCCTAAAATAAAGAGAAGACGCACCATCTTGTTGGAAAACATGATTTTTGAATTCAGTTTTTTCCTCAGGAGTGACCTTCTCGTGTGACCTTCTCAAAAAATAAGCAAAAAATAGCATTCATCACGAAAACAAGTAAAGGGTGAAACTTCTGACGTATAGGGTGTTTTTCACTACAGACCTAACGATTTATATGTTTCTTGTCTTCTAGCTACTCTGGCTCTAGCTACACTTTCAGCTGTTTGAAATATCCAAGGATATCTTTCAATGAACACCATTTGTGTTCTATGAAAATTACGGCTGGTGGCGAACCTTTTCTGAAAATTTTAATAAATAAAATGAAGCAAATTTTTGGGACATCTGTCAAGCTAACACAATACTCTCTGTTGCTAGGATAACACGGTGTGGATTTTTATTTACATAATTTATACAGCTGACATACATAATAAGGACGAATCAAACCAGTTTGATAAGTACATGACCTATAACTAGGTCGGAAGATATTTTTTAATTGTTCTCATGTATGGAGCTTTCCCCCTAAACATACCCTGAAGCTGCTAGGTCCATCTAACTGGAGACAAGAACATCACTTGCAACCTTGATAGTCTAGACTAGATCATCAAAGAAAGGTTCGAGATTTGTCTCTCTTTTATAGATACTTTCACGGGAGGTGTTCAAGTGACTTGGCACATTTGATTCTACCAAGAGCGGTACATTTCAGAAATACGTGACGGACTGTAGCTCCTCATCGTTTTGAGGTTCAACTCAGTACACCTCGAACTTCGCTGTTTAAGGATTTATGTAGAATAAACTTCGTGAGAACGTTTTTCCAAATGAATTTTATGTCCAGCGATTCGAGTCCAACGTGAATCTCTACTTTCACACAGGTACCGCTCTTAGAGTGCCTTAAAAAGTTTCCTGTAGTGGTTGTGTTTCTTCCTTGAGAAAAATAGGTATGTCTCGCGAAACACTAAGGAACGAACAATAAATTTCATTTGTCTATTAAATGAAAATAATGACGATTATTTCTACAGAAGAATTAAATTTTGTGAAACAATGGGGGATCTTATGAATGGAAAATATTTTGCACATTATTTGCTTTACTGATAGGTGTACGTTTTTCTTGATGGACATATGGACAAAATTATCTCTACTGGAGCGATGAAAATCCGCGAATTTTTAGGGAAAGTTATACAAAGTTGAATTGAAGGGGTTATATTTTTAGGAGTGATTATATTTTTGGAAAAGAAATTTTTTGGCTTTCTACCACTCCATCTTGATACAAAAAAAAGGATGAGAGAATCTTTCAAAGAAAGGAAGGAAGTAATCAATTTGAAAGTAAGCAACTCTGAAAGTTACTTCTTTGCATGATCTACACATCCATGTATAGAGTTTGAAAAGGTAGCTGAATGACCTTCAAAATGAGGTATCATTCAACCCCTATCCATATAAGATTATAGGAGTTGTCTCCACCTCCGCTAGAGGGTTGATATAATTTTATTGAAAAATGTCCTATTCAAAAATTAATTCGACTTGTTTTTGCAGGAGCCGAAATATACGTTGCTACGTTTTTTAGTAGACACCTTGTATAATGACAAAGCAATTGATGAAATTTGTTAATTTGACAGAAACTAGTTTATGCCAAATGATAAAAAGAATCGCGATGCAACAACACGTACACAAATTTTGCTTTCAAAACAGACAACCTGCATAGCAAAAAACTTTCAGGTAAATAATCTAACATTGGTGGAAAATATAGATATAGACAGTTTTACAAAAAAGAATATTTCCCATTTAGATGTGTTGTTCAAACCCATAATAAATTTAATCAGTTCTTACAATCTGATTTTCCTAACTCGATCTTCGCGAGGAACGCCCAGCAATTACAAGCTGTTTAATGTTCCTTTTTATAGATCAAATTGAGGAATAATTTCGCCATTCATCACAAGGCTAGTGCAATTAAGATATTCTTGATAACTTCAATAGACCGGGAAAAAATGTCAAAAATCATCGTTTCAACTCAAATGGCTTTTTTGCTTTATTGATATTATTCGATGAACAAAGTGGAAAGTATATTAAAAGGGGGAAAATTTGTGCGCTAAGGGGAAGCGAAACAACAAAAAATATGTAAAAGACCCTGAACCGTTTCTCTAGAACCAAAGCTATGTCTTTTGGGAAGGGAGTTTCGAAAGAATTATTTTCTTTCGTGTAATTCAAAGTTTATATGAAAGTAGCTGTTTCAGGAGGACTTTCTTTCAGTTTGTGTCTGAAAGTTACTTCTTTGCATGATCTACACATTCATGTATAGAGTTTCAAATTGATTACTTCCTTCCTTTCTTTGGAAGATTCTCTCATCCCTTTTTTTGTATCAGATGGAGTAGTAGAAAGCCAAATACTATCTGATATTTTGATGTACTGCTCTGTTGAAAAAATAAGGTGAATTTTCATTTGGATGTCTTTGAGCTCTCTCTCAGCAATCCGGTTTTTATTCCCTCGACGTCGCAAAATTCCGTCCTTTCGTCTCTTCAATTTTGGGAACACGAAAAAGTCGTAGGGGTCAACTCCGGTTAATACGGAGGCATGATTACAGTTTTGTTTTTGGCCAAAAAAATTACGAACGAGCAATGATGCGTGAGCAGGTGCATTATCGTGATACAAAAGCCATGTATTGTGTTCCTACAATACCGGATGTTTTCTTCGTTTGCTTCTTGCAAGCGGTGCATAACTTCAAGATAATACTGCTTATTGACCGAACGACCATGTGATAAGAACTTCTTATGCACTACGCCGCGGGTATCGAAGAAAACAGCAGAACTTTGACATTTGATCGAACTTGGCGTGCTTGGCTCTCTTGGGCTATTCCATTAGACCGATTGGACTTTGGTTGGTTTCGATATCAAAACTATATAGCCATTATTCGTTACCAGTTAAGACCTTTTTAAGCAAATCTGAGCGATACTCATGCGACAACTTTTTTTTGGGTCAAAACTCGGCAATTTTGGAACGAACTTCGCTGCCACACCCTCATGCCCAAAATTTCCGAAAGAATTGCATGAGATGAGCCAACCGATATGCCAACATCCTCTGCAACTTGTCGAATAGTGATTCGACGATTCCCCATAACAATTTTCTTCACTTTCTCAACATTTTCATCGGTTGTTGATGTGCTAAACAGCTGAAACTATGAACATATGTTCGAATCGATTGTACCAATAACAAAAAAACGTAAAAAAAATCGCTAATCGAATGTACGTAGCCCGCGAAAGTTGAACATTCAAATTATTTTTTGACAACCCACTACAACTCCCGAATACTATTGTAACTTCAAACTATAACACTTATTCATTCATTTATTCACGAATGGAATTTGGTATATTTTTGAAAAGTTAAGATTATTGTTTTCCACAGGACTTTATTCTTTGACATGTTCTGAGAGAATCTAGTTTACAAATGTTATTCACTCGCCTTTTCTAACAATGGTTATATTGCTTGTGAAAAACATTGTGGGGCACCATACACAGCTTTCACAATAAAATTTGTTTCTTTTGATAAGAGCTTGTCTAAATGAATATTTTTCAAACATCTATACTTCTCTGTATCTGTAGAGTAGGGAGGGTGAGTGTAGACTCACACCTCTTAGGCCACATGTGACCCATTGTACATCCTCCCGATGAGTTATCCTCCTAGGTCATCGTCCATCCTGTCCTTTCCAGGAAGGTGGACAGGTTACTAGGAGACATCTCCTTTATATTGGCAGGTGTAGGCCAACACTCGCCGAACACACACTCTCTTTGGTAACCTTGAGGTGTCTCACGGTGGTCGTGAAAGTTTTGGAAGGTCCAGCGATATTACTGTCGTTGCGCGGCTTCTTCAACCTTCTTGGGGTTCCCTCTGTGGACATTTCCAAGCTCTTGTGTCCAGCCTCGGGATTGGTTTTTGTTGTTTCTTTTTTGTGTTGTTTCATTCATGTATGTTCCCACGAGTAGCAAAAGAAGAGTTGGCAGAGCCCTCTGGCAGAGCCCTGCATTACCAGAGGTAGGTTGATTACAATGAGGTTTCGCCCTGTTTCCCAAGGGGATCGTTCGTGACCGCATATTCTCCCTGCGGCCATCCAGCTGTCGGCCAACTCCTTACATGTTAGCTTGGGTAGGCTGGTCCACTGTGACATTTTTTGTAAAGTCTTTTGGGGGATTTTAGTTCTCTTTATCCTACTTATTTCTGCAACTGACCAGGAGTCTGGCGACCCCGTCCGTAAGGCCACATTGGCTTCCCGGACAGGTCCAGTCCCCTGGCCATTCCCCTATCCGCTATCTGGGGACGCGCCCGATAGGTAGCCCAACCCACGGGAACATCTATACTTATAATAAATTGATGGATGTAGCCGTTACTACGTGTTAGGAGATCATAATGAAGAAAAAGAGAATTGACACTTTCTATGTTTTTTACCACTTTTTTTGGTAACTAACGTTACTGCAGTTTCGTTCTATAAAGATATTTTCAAATTTATACATTAAATTAACAATGGTTGATTATATTAGCACCCCTGTAGGTAATAATAGAGGTACTTGGCTTGATCGAGTACCTGAATTTTGTTTACTAGTTACAATGCGGATATGCTCATTTGAAAACCGGTGAGTAAACTAAATCGATTTGATCATTTAACAGATTGCACCAGCAATATTTATGCTTGTGAATTTCCAAGGATTCTAAATCATTAAGTTTGCAACCCTTCCTTGCACAGTGCAAAATTTCTGTATCATTTAGTTCGGGAACTTGTGGTTGTATGCCAAGGAATGGTTTGAAAACGTCGAATCATTTTTTCTCAGTCTGAAGGACCTTTCATGTTCAGCATACCGTTTTTGGAAATTTCGACCACATTGTCCCACAAAAACTCATCGGTTTTCAAATTAGCATATCCGCATTGTAACTAGTAAACAAAATTCAGGTACTCGATCAAGCCAAGTACCTTTATTATTACCTACAGGGGTGATAATGTAATCAACCATTGTTAGTTTATTGTATAAGTTTGACAATGTCATAATAGGACGAAACTGCAGTAACGTTAGTTACAAATAAAAGTAGTAAAAAACATAGAAAGTTTCAGTTCTCTTCTTCTTTATTATCTATACATATAATAGCCAATGGAACAAAAATTATTACAGTGTTCTGCAACGTAACTTGATCACCGCAATAGTAATAATTCAATTAACCCAAGTTATTTCCTCTTACCTCCAACGAATTTGGTTCCTATAAATCCAATAGCTAAAGTAGTTACATGGTGTTATACATGTAATCGCGATACTCGTTTGAATTATGAATAACGCCTTTTCCTGAAATTCATAAATCTCAAGGAGGTAAGTGCAATAAAGCTGAAGCAAGGCGAGAGGAGAGTCGGAATAATTAAGGGTTTGGCAGTCGAAACTATATTTTCCCTGAAGCCATCTGACAGTGGCTGAAAGAAGAGGCAACATTGAATCACTTGCACGGTAACCAGATTTGTCGCCCTTAAATTTCCTTTGGTATGGATACCCAAAAAGTAACACAAGAAAAGATTTCGGTTGAAAAAACCAGAATATTTTGATTTCAACTCATTTTATAAACATTCAATAATTTTTATAGACCGATGATAGATCGATTTTATTTATTTTATCTTAATTGTTACAATAAACTTGAAAGCGATGACATTTTTGAATAGAGAATGAAGATACCTTTCAAACAATATACCACAAGCCTATACTTCCCATTTGAAAAATCGGTGGTTGTACCAGTCATTCGACGGGGGTTGAAGGTGGGGGTAGCATTTTCCCGCAGAAATATGTCAAATTTGAATTTGACTTGTTTCGGGATTTTGTTAAAATATGTACCGTAACCGAAATAATGAATTTATTACATTTAGCTTTTACACACTGTATGTTGTTGAGTTGTTGATAATAATATATTAATGATACACTTCTTACTCAAGTTGTCGAAAGTTTTTTCTGGTGTTTGACCATCAAGTATATATAGTAAATCTCCACTGCAATTTCTCGATCCCAGCCTATAATCTAACGGGTGACGGGCCCAGACACTACCTCACTGAATGCCATAAGTGGCAAAGAACATGCTGCAAGTGTAAATCGTGAAGATGAACGTTGAAATATCAAGAATTGGATCCCTCAACAAAAACAATGTTGACACCTGAAAAAATGGACATGGAAGCATTGCTAATCAAATACGATATCTGTATAATATGTTCATGGTGAATGTACTATACCAAATATCATTGTCGGCGATGAAGAGTCCAGGAAAAAACTGGAAATATGGATAAAAAATGACATGAAAGCAAAATCTGATATTATCATTTACATCAGTCGATAGGAACTCAAACAAATTAAAGGATGTACTCACAACCCGTGATGTCTGGTTGAAGTTAGAAATCATTTTTCAGTCTGAAGGTCAAGCTCTTCTTAAGCAGCTTACCCTGCACTGTATGGAAGTAGGAAATGATGTACGTGGACCCATCAGTCAATTTTTGTATGTTCAGTTGCAAAAAATGAAAGTTCAAATAAATTTCCATTTGTTAGCTATTACGCTGCTTTATAGCATGTCATCCAGTTTCGAGAATTTTTGATGCGCAATAGAGAGAACTGATGTCCTGCGTGTGAAAGTTATTGATGAAAGTGATGCTATAGTAAAACCAATAATGATTGAGAGTAAAGCGCGTTGTCATATCTAAATTTTACGTTACCAGTTTATAGCAGAATCAAAATATAGTAAGCAGTAGAGTTGTAGGTTGTGGCAAATTATAGATAATACACAATACTAGTACGATTAAAAGGTATTATTTATGACAAAAATCAGTAATGAGCTTGTAATGAGTAATACTTATACATTTCCTGATTACTGATCAGTTAAAATTCATTATTTTCTGTATAGTGTTAGATATTTATTACAACTAGTGGCAACGCTGTACGCAACGATATTTCTGTCTTTGTCACTTTACCG
>NW_019293443.1:0-24553 GCF_000500325.1 Leptinotarsa decemlineata | reverse complement strand
CAATGTTAATAACTCCCCGAGCCACCTAGGGAGCATCATGACTATTCGCAGTCCGTCAGCCAAGTAACGTTGCAGAATTATTCCAACTTCAATTAGATACATTCTCTCGAGAAAAATATCTGGTCGAGATTGGGATCGAACTCACGAACTTCCAGTCGTGAATCGGGCGCACTACCACTGTGCCGTTTCACCGCTATACATATATATATATATATATATATATATATGTATAGCGGTGAAACGGCACAGTGGTAGTGCGCCCGATTCACGACTGGAAGTTCGTGAGTTCGATCCCAATCTCGACCAGATATTTTTCTCGAGAGAATGCATCTAATTGAAGTTGGAATAATTCTGCAACGGTACTTGGCTGACGGACTGCGAATAGTCATGATGCTCCCTAGGTGGCTCGGGGAGTTATTAACATTGCATACCCAGGACACAAGGCTAATGACCAATGTAGTCGATGTAGATGACAAAAAGAAAAAAAAATAACAGACTAAAACGCTGAAAGAAACATCCTCTCAGATATCTCGTTTCCTTCTTTTCATAAAAGAGGACGTATGCCTCTTCACTAACAGGCGACTTTGGTGAAGTTGGGGACTCGTATGAATCGTTGTGTTCGTACCACATGCCAGTGTAGGGGTGTCTGCAGTATGCTGTGTGAGTTCCGCTATAAGGAGTCACGTTGCCTGCTGCCTAATTGCTCATATCTGAACCATCTAGAGGAATATCTCCGTTGAAAAGAATATTTCAAAACAAAATTACTTCGGAAAATCTAATGGATTGATAAGGATTTGACAAACGAAATTATCCACAATCTTGAAGTTCCATATACACAATCTTATAAATTATCTTATCTAGATCTAACAAGATTGTCATCTGATGAAAGCACAAAAGTATAGAACTGGTTCATTTAACAAAGTTTCAGTCATTTTTTAGATTAGAAAAACGGTCGTCTGGAGGTAGTTCTTTTGTACATTTTATGTCAGTGGCACCTACGGCCTGATGACTTCGAGAATGGGTTCATTCAGGCTAATTTAGTTTTTTATTGAAAATTATATATTATAAAATTAAATCATCTCCCAAGTATCCCACATAATTTTCGGATCTATATGTCAATTAACAACTGAGCAAGAGCAATTGAAAATGTGAGATCGCCTGCGGTACATCTTGACGTCACACCAGGCAAACGAGCTTCGAGCGGTGGTAACCGGGCCTGTAGTTGGAGATTATGAATCGCTGCTATCGTCAATTCAATTTAATTTTCTTCAAAGTAATGTCTAGATCAATTCTGGGTAACTGGCATTTTTGAGACAAAAGTTCTATAATTAATAAAGAGTACCTTGGGATTCCAAGACATAATTTCGAATTTTTCTCTATGACGTGAATAGATCTTCGCTCAATATCGTTTTTCTAATTCCAGTTTTCAACTAATATTCCAGACAAAGTAAAATCTGATGATGTATCAACAGAAGTCATGTCTGATGTACTCAAACCCTCACTGTCCTCGGGGGAACTTGGTAGTAATTTTTTCCAATATTTTCTGTATTTTCTATTTCTTCAGAACGATTTCTTTTTCGGTGGTATATAATATTTACGGTCAGTTCAGCTTTAGATCTTCGAAAAACCTGTTTATTAACTTGAATTCCAACATCAAAGGTATTTTCCTGTGTACCTGCTTAATCAGACATGATTTGATTTTTAGCGATATCTTCGTTACAAGTATTCAACAAAATTTGTTTTTCTTTTTTTTGAACAAACGGTGGAGCTTTAGATGTATGGGCCGTCGGTCCATCAATCTGGCAATCAAATATATGCGGAATTAAGCCTGGTTCAAATATAATTTTTCCCACTTTCATAGATTTGATATACATGTAATTTTCTAAATCTGTTTCAACCTAAAGTTCAAAGTAGTGCTCAGAGTAAACTATTTTTTTTATCAATCAGTATCATTCATACTTACATTAAAATGATCTTCGCAACAAAAATGCGTCCCCTTGGCAGATACAAAGTCGGCCCTCCGCATAGCGCGCTGCCATAACTTTCGTAACAGTGAAATAAAAATTTTGTCT
This sequence comes from Leptinotarsa decemlineata, assembly GCF_000500325.1. Taxonomy (NCBI): domain Eukaryota; kingdom Metazoa; phylum Arthropoda; class Insecta; order Coleoptera; family Chrysomelidae; genus Leptinotarsa; species Leptinotarsa decemlineata. Next base: position 22,481 of record NW_019293443.1, on the reverse strand, counting down.
GGTGCAGTTACCGAAGAATTCTTGCATTTAGGAACGATGCAATACTTGTAACGTCCTTTTTTATCGTTATTCATATTCACACAGTTGACACACTGCAGTAAACAACACACAACTTGCTTTCTACGGCTTTAGCACACGTATTTCGCTCATCCGCCAGCACTCCCTTGTCGCAGAGTCGACTGATGTGACGTCAAGCTTAACCACACCCCGTTTCGGTGAACGCCACATTCAACAATTAATTTGAGGGGGAAGATAAAGAATGAAAATTCAGATTTTTTGCAGATGTACTATTTGAAACATAAACTTTCAAATTATGAAATAAAACAAATTTGTTAAATGAGCCCATTGTGGAACTAGCCAGGATCACCCTGGGCGACCCTGGGAAGCTGGCGCCGAAGAAATATCTGGCGATGACCAGGAAAAATCTACCAGTCAAGATTTCTGACTGGCCACTGTCAACTAAGGAAATACCACAATATGGGGCTAGTGGACATGCCTCTATGCAGGATGTGTGAACAGGAAGATGAGACTGTCAGGCATGTCCTATGCGAGTGCCTGGAGTTATCGTCATTAAGAGAGTGTGTGTTTGGCGAGTCTTGACCTACACCTATCGATATAAAGGCGATGTCTCCCAGAGACCTGTCCACCTTCCTGGAAAGGACAGGATGAACGATGACCTAGAAGGACAACTCCTTGGGAGGATGTACAATGGCCTGAATGCTGTGGGCCTACACTCACCCTCCCTACTCTACAGATACAGATACGTCAAGTTCCAGGTTCCAATTGTGCCTATCAAGAAAGACATCGTTATATTGAATAATTTTGCTTTAGGATGCGTCAAATTAGGGTTTAAAAATTGTATTCCAACACAATAATTTCAATGAATTCTTGTGAAGAAAGTTATAAGTACATACAATTCTCTTAATATGTATGTCCTATGAATATTATCACAATATTGCAGGTTTCGCCGATGGCACTCAAGTAGTTGGGAACAAACAAACTTTTGAAAATACAAAGTTGTTTTGTCAAAAACTAAAGTGTTCAGAATTATCAAAACATTCTGAAATTATTAATAAACAGAGTAGTATACACAACTCACGATCTTGAGTTCGAATTCGCCATCGACTAGATATGTTTTTCGCGAGAATTTGTCTAGTTGATGATGGATTAATTTTGCTTCTTTACATGGCTGACCAGACTACGAATAGGCATGATGCCCCATAGGTTGCTATTAACGTAGTTGCTAGGGGGTCTATTAACATAGACCACCAAGAACACTAGGCTCATAGTTGCCGATATCGAAGATCCCCAAAAAAATAGAAACAAGGACATAGGATATATCACAAAGAGGTTAAAGGACATTAACACACAATAAATACCTATTCATTATACTTGAATTATCGAAAGTATTCAATATCTGACTCGAATATTAATTGATAGGTGTTTGAATTGTTTCAAATTGTAAATTCATGAAATGAATTTTTAGGAAGGAATGTGCAAATTATTAATAACTTTCGCTGATGTAGTTTTGACAGTCACATTCTAAAACAATAGATTTTCTTTGCTTTGTTTTCATTTACCATTTCATTGTGTTTTTGCTGATATGCTGCAAATAATTAAAGGACATATATCAAACGAACATATATTTCGTGAAATTCTAAATATCATATCTATTTTTTTTTCAGATGAGATGGGACACACATCATCCTTCCCCGACCATCAAAGATTTCGACAACAAAGTTTCCGAAGCGGACGCATATCTTCAGATCATGATAGACCAAACTAAGGTGAGTCCATTTGCGAACATTTTCTCATTCTCTGTTGTTTAGTTCAATTCCAGATCCCACATATAGACTAGGATCGATAATTTTTGAAACAAAAAATAATAATAATAATAGGATGAAACCCATCAGAAAAGGAGAGGAATATGATGAAAATGAAAAGAAAATAAAGTGGGAGGGGGTGAGTTTTTAAGGGTAAAAAAAGTCCTATGGGAAAAAATTAAATGACAAAGTTGTAGGTAATAGAAAGATCTACAACTTTTGTATTTTCACATAACCTCAGAATTCATATGAAAAACTAAAATAACCAAGTTTTTGGTTTTTTATTTTTATCTTTGGTGAAAACTTACCTTTTCATATCCCAAATATACTGTAATTTATTTGGCAAATTTTTTTTCAATATATCCAAGTGACACTTTATTGTGATCGAAAATCGTATCTGAAGACTGTATCGAGGAGAAAGATAAAAGTTCGAAACATTCATGCCTGCCAGTTACTTACACCGTTGGTTCTGGTAAGTGCCCGCCGAAAAATAACTATTTCTCTTGCTAATACCACGCTGGATATTGAATTATATCCGACAGCCAATTATGATACCTCACAGTTAGTCTCGCATATGTTTCCCGTTCATCCAGCAGCAGGATCATTCTGAAATTATTCAAGAAGATCACTTACGGACCATGGTTTCAAGGTATTACCTTCAGGAAAGATACTACCCAGACAGGGTAGTGGGACTCGAATAATTCCTATGCGGCTCGATTGCATGAATGAAACCTTCGTCTAAGAGGAAGACTGTTAACTAGTAACAGCTTTATCTCGTGTACAAAGCCACAAGCGTTGAAATTATTCGAGGCCCAGACACTTGGGTCGGATATTTGCTGCACTGATAAGAGGTAATACCTCGAAACCGGTATGTAGGTGATCTACTCGAATAATTTCAGCATGGTCCTGCTGCTGGATGAACGAGAAATATCTGCGAGACTAACTTCTGTGAGGTATTTTGCATAAATACCCAGCGTGAAATTAGCCGGGGAAGTAGTTGTTTTTCGGCAGACATTAACCGGAACCTACGGTGTGGGTAGTTTGGAGAGATGAATGTTTCAAGATTTTATTTTGAAATGTTCATTTTCTTATACTTCATTGTGAGATTTTCGCTGAACAGTTCACAAAACCGCAACACGTGTTTCGCTGTATAACAGCTCCCTCATTCGTGTTCATGTTATAGATTTTCATCAAGTATCGGCCAATTATATCTCATATTTCCATAATGTAAGTAATCAACTTTCTGACTTAAATACTCTAGGTATTAGTTTCTATAAAAATTTTGAATCTTTTCCCTAGAATAGAAAAATGAACAATGACACTATCTGATTCTTCAGAGAACTCATTTGAAGTAGTGGATTTTCATCTCTTATTTCTCGCTTCAGCGGGTGCGCCTATGAGTTACATTTAGTTGTGGAAATGAATAATTCAATACAAATCCGCTAACTGCATCAAAGCGTGCTGAAGAGTTGACCTGAAAACATTCTAAAGTAAAATGGTAATGAACGACTCGTTTAAGTTTATGTTTATAGCTATCGAGAGAAAACTCTTAGAAATATTCATGGCCTAGTGAAAGAGAACATGTTACAGGAGGCATAGAGAGAAGAAGATAAAATGATTATACAGGGTGTATCTTAAATGATTTCATTGATTTCAGGTGATGATTACTTGTCATATTTTATGAAAAAAAATTCACGTGTTCTTAATTTACTTCGTTTCCGAGTAACGAGGTGTCAAAATTTTAGTAAAAATATTGTTCTTTATTAATAACTCAAAAGTTTTTTCGCCTGTTTCATTGAAACATGGTGTGTTTGTTGGCAGAAATAAGGGTCTTCTTTTCATGGAATTGGATTACGGATAATAATTCCAATGACGTCACAGATGGTTAGCTGAATTATATTTATGGTAAAAAGTCATTGTACGCCACTGTTTTTGTTCAAGTTTGATTTTTTCCATCAGATTGAACAATTACTTCAAAAACACGTATTTGAAAACGAGCTTTTATACAAATGCACTAAAAGTCCAAAGGTGTCAAATCTGGCGAGCGGCTAGCCATTCTGTAACCAAATAGTTTTTTACTCGTCTGGAATAATGTGGTGGTGCTCCATCTTATTGGAATACAATATCCATATCGAATTCATTGGGATTAGCTTCGACGATTTCAGTGATGCGAGGGTCAACAGTAGTTTCTAGCATATTCAAATACAGTCCCCCTGTTAAATTTTAAACAATAAATAGAGGTTCTACAATATGGTTTCCCAATATTCTTGCCCAAACGTTAATTTGTTCTGGATATTGGGTATGTGTTTGTTTCCAGGAAAACGTGAGGGTTGGTGTCACCCCGATAACGGCAATTTTGTCTGTGAACATTGTCGTTTAAAAAATTGTTCATTCGTCACTAAAACAAATAATGTAGAGATAGGTAGGATGCCTTGCAGGGTCATGATTTATTACCATCTCACCTATTATTTGCACTTGCTGTTCTTCCGGAATGGACGGATGACCTGGGGGCTTTTTGTTATGTACACTACCGGTAGTTGTGAATTTGGATACAAGTTCCCTCAAATATTTTCTACAGATAGGACGATTCGGTAAACGTTCATTGAAAATCCTTTCAGTCTCGTGAAAATTACGCGTCGCACCGTAAATAAAAATCGCTTCAATTTTTTCTTCCAATGGACGAGAATTGACCATTTTAGAGATTGTTCACGTGGTACCTTTCTACTAGTAAAACCAAAAATGAAATGAGAATATTCTAACTGAACAATGATGTTCATTCTCGTATTGACATTTTTTGTTGTTTTTATAATCAAGAAATAAATTAACAAACATTATCGGGTTGTTGGAATTGCCATATGGCAGATATGAATATTTCTAGAAATATTCATTTCAGGAAATTATTAAATGTTCCGCCATTTTGTAGTAGGTGAAGATATTGACTTCATATTTTAGGGTTGTGAAGTATTCGTCAGGATACAAATGCCTCAAAAACCAAAGAAGGCTCAGGATCACTGAGCCTAAGGATTAAGTGGAGAATGGGAAAAAATACCAGCGTGGTCCAAACAGAATCCCCACCGATGAAAAGGTATATATTATATAACATTTTTTTCTTCTCATCATCTAAGCTTTGCAACCTAATATGTAAATCCCCATTTTGCATGGTAGGCTCCCCTGCTATTAACACATTGTGAATTGCTTGTCTGTCTATGACCAGCAAAGAATTGTGGGTTCATGTCATTATTGACTCCTATGAGACTAAAAAGATCGTAAGTAATCCGCTAAGCCATTATCTTGTTCTCGAGAAAATATAGTTTCATACATTTTGCATTTATGTTTACAAAAAAATGTCGTACTCATAACAGTAGTATATAGAAATGCATTGATAATGCTTACGTAGAAGGCCATAGCACTAGAATATTTTGTAATATTATGATTAATAGTGATGATATATGTTCATAACTACTTAATAATCATAGTAAAGTAATGTGTGTCTAGGAGGAAATAGTTATAGTTGTATTTGTCTAGGGCCAGTGACAGATTTTTGCGATCAATTCATTCCCAGCCGATAATTTTAGGAATACAGTAAAAAATAAATCAGTAAAGATTTTCTTCTTCTTCAAGCAATGACTTCGAGCTACGCTCGAGAATGTTGAGATGACTTTTTTTTTACAACTTTGCTGCCCTCCTCGTTCTTTACGTCACTCTGAAATTGTCAGATTACTGGAATATACACTTTTTAGCATGTAATTAACTCACCCTGCCTTAATCTGACGCGCTTGAGAATTTCTGATGATATTTTTTTTTACTAATCTGATCTTTTATCCTTCACGGGTGGCCTTATATATAGGGTGTGTAGGTACTTAACCGGGTACAAGGTATCCCCCTGTATATTAATCTGCCGCGCTTCAGTAAATCCCGAAATCCCCGCTTGGGCTCCCCTGTTATAATTTGTTAAACAAAACTTCACAAGTATTTGGTGCTCATACACAGACAAGCAACAAGCAAGCTTAGACACACTGAGGCATTACCACGAAACTGAAATGATTTTCAGGCAATTATTGGTCAAATCAAAAATAACACATTTTCATAGTAGGGATGAGATCCCATTATCTAAAAGAAAGTACGCGAAAGTTTAAATGAAACTTTTTTTGTCGACTTCTTTTGGATTTATTCACCTTCCACAATCTGAAAAATAATTAAAATTGTAAATTGATGGATGTAGCCGTTACTACGTGGTAGGAGATCATAATGAAAAGAGAAATGAAAATTTCTATGTTTTTTACCANCCCATTCGGTATTTTGTAGGCAAGCCATGATTACTATTTGACAGTAATTTTGTGACCTTCTCCTAATAATATTGACATTTTCGTCACTACATAATCTCTGTTACTTCACTACAAGGTGTTTTTTCGTTTGCTTGAAATAGTGACTAAAAATTGTCTATTTCAAACGGAACACCTTGTGTATCATTACAAATTCAGAAAACTGTTAAAATTTGCTTTCTTTCTATGCATATCATGCGTAAACCTAACCAGTCAAGTTTCGGACTTATGAGCATTTATTTGTGAAAATGTCCCTTCAGAATAATATTCCCATTCGGTATTTTGTAATGTAACATCTACGGTTTTTATATACCTAATTTTCAGCTGCTGTCACCAGATGCGGATTTCTCCACATCAAATTTTGGATGTTGGGCAATTCCGAAAAGACTGTTCGAAAAGTTTGTTCAGATCGCACGACGGCCGGTCTTTTTGAAATCTGATCATTTGGTATACCTATTTATATTCTCTCTCATTATATAGTTCCAGAACGACGCCGAATATGAATTGTATTATTAGATAAAATTCTTTTCACTTACTATTATCTCCTCGATAGATTGACTAAGAAGTCTCTAATTTGTTTTTGTTTTCTTAATTTCATCTTACTCTACGTCTACGAGGATGGTATTTCTCTCAGTCCAAGATAAAATGAAAGACCAAGGTTTCAAAAATTAAGTGTACTGAGTGAAATAACGACTCCATGGACAAAATAATAAAAAAACAACGTGTAAAATCTTATATAAAAAAATGTTAACCTCTATAAAATGAAAGAAAATAGAACAAAGAAAATGCCGCCAATTTGACTGTGCTATTTACTAATAATTTAACCTGTTAAAAAACTACTGACGCACCAACTCAGTACAAAATACTTTCAGTTTTACTTTTACTTCAGGGAGAGTGGTGTATAACCTTAAATTTGCGTCCTTTTTTGTAATTGTAATATGAAGTCCAGCTAAGCAACACGCACTAGGAACCCAACAATATATAACCTCTTTGCAAATAGGAAGTGAACTCAGACAAAATGATGTCTCTTGGACAAGAAAATCTCCAGAAAATCAACGAGTTTTGATGTTATTGAATATTAACATTTTGTTAGATTACATACAATTACAATTTTTAGTAATTTTCGGTGTAAACAAAAAATTAAAATAACTTTGCACCAAAAACTTTGAAAATTATTTTACTTTTCAAAAAAATTTACCGTGGTTAACACCATAGTTGTGTAATTTGTAATATTACAGGCTTTTGAAATAAACCGTCGTATACAGGATGCTGTTTATTTATCCTTTTAGCAAAATTTTTTATTCGTAGGCCCCATTTATAAAAAAAGGTACTGAAATAAAACTTCACTTAGATGGCCATGACTTCAAATCTAGATGTATTTTAATGCTGAACAGCTTTATTTTTCAAAATAAAAGTACTTTACTTTTGTCTCAAAATCAAATATTAGAAGGCTCCTCGTATATTGAGTGTGTTTTACTGTATTTTGTTGTTGCATGTTAAGTTTTAGGAGATACACTAACTTTTACCTTACCTTATCTTAATAAATAAGTTTCCCATATGGTGCATACTTTGGGGATGATACTGTGTATATGTATATATGCGAGCGTTAACGGATGTCATCGATTACATGTATCATCAGTTGGACAACAAGCGACCAACACTTGTAATATGTATAGACCTTAGTCAGCCATTCCAAACACATGTCTTAATTAGAAAAAATGAGATTCAGTGGTAAATCAGTTGAGCTATAAAACCGGACTCATTATTACTACCTAGACTGAAAAGTTTCGGGCCTAACACATAGATGGCGCTGGTCTTATTGAATTCACCACTTTTTCAGTCAGTACTTACCTTCAGAAGAAAGCTGTTGAAATTTCATGGTATTGTACTCATAAGTTTTTGAGTTATTGTTCTAAGAGTTACTTTTGTTATTTTCAAAACAATGAATCAAAAACAATTTCGTGTTTCAATATTACATTGCTTCTTGATGGGGAAAAATACCGTTCAAGCGATGCAATGGCTTGAAAAGTCTTATAAGGATTCTGCTCCATCAGAAGCAACAATTAAACGTTGGTTTGCTGACTTCAATCGTGGTGATGCAAAACGCAGTGGACGTCCAAATGAGACAGTAACACCAGAAAACATTAAAAAATCCACAAAATCGTTTTGAATGATCGAAAAATGAAGTTGTGTAAGTTAGCTGACATTGTAAAGGTATCAAAGGAACGTGTTGGCTTTATATTGCTTGAGCATTTGACTAAGAGAAAGACTCAAATAGGGTGCCCCGCAAGCTTACTGTTGACCAAAAACAAGAACATCTTGATGATTCTGAGCAGTGTTTGGCCATGTTTAAACATAACCGGCATTTCTGAATCGATATGTGACAATGCATGAAACAAGGATCCATCACTTCACTCCTTAATCAAAACGATTGTCATCTAAGTGGATAGCAACTGGTGGTTTATGGCCTCTGTATTCGCGGTATGCCACAGATAACTATATTGGGACCAACACTGTTCAATTTATTTTTGAATGATCCATTGTTAGTACTATCAGTTTCGCTGACGACACTGTAGTGATGTTTATCTCAGAGTCACGGGATAGTCTAAAAATATTAGCAGAAACCAACATGAAACTCTTAAAAACGTTGTTCGACGACAACTTGCTCACATTTAGTGGAATAGTAATACTTTGGAATCAGCAATGTTATAAAATAAGTGAGAACGTTTTTAAGTTTTTTTGGTGTACATTATCTAAACATTTTGTGCTTTTCCCTCATCCAATCTCATCCAAGCTATGGAATTATTGGATGGGTGGACTTACAAAAAGGATTTCTAAAAAATTTGAAAGTAATACATGTAAAACATTAGAAATACCAGTCAGATTTGTTACAGGTCTTAAATAATAGCCAAACCTATGCTCAAAATATTTTAATCGCTATAAAAAAAAATCTTTCCCTCTGATGAAAACAACATATTTATGATACAAGGTATAGAATCATAACAGAGAAAAAAAGTGAAGGAAGTTATCGGTGGAAAAAATTACTCTTGCACCCAAATTGTTTCAAGTGCTGCCATTATATTCAATTAAAAAACGTTATTTGTTGAGACAGGAAGGTCGCTTTTTCATTTCGATGGCTCCGCGAATTATCCGAGCTTGTAGTGTTTTCGCTGTGGCAACGGTCTAAGTATTCGCAAACTCTATATTGTATCCTGTATCTTGATGATGTTTGGACAGGGTTGAGGATGTTCGGACAGCAAGTTGATGATCGTATACTCTACTTGTCAGACATCTGTTGGTCTGGCCTATATATGTTCTATGGCAATCGGAGCATGGAATTTTATGTATACCCTGAGATTCATTGACAATTTTGTCCTTGGGGACATATATTGCTCACTTCATTAGCATATTCTTCATATATTTTAATACAATTATGACACTGTATGAGTCTAAGGGTGGGAATGAATAGTTCCAATAAACTTGACACTTTTCATTTCCCACAACGGATTCAATATCCACCGGAGCGTAGGGCAACACTGGCGTCTCGTCAATAACGTAAAAGGGTCTTAAATGGTAATGAAGCACTCTTAGGGCCGCGTTATATCGATGGATGTAGGATGAGACTGCATACGCTGAACATGCTGCGGCAGGTCAGGAACGTCTATACCCATCACGCTACTGCGGTATTCCAAGGCGTTATAGACAACATCCTAACAGGCCATTATAAACCCTTCAGTTTTCGACTTCAGCTCACTCGACCTGAAGACAGCGAAGGTCAGGTGCTTTGATAAGCCGAGGACTTCATGTTGTTGAAGAAGACCCCATGCTTTGGCTCATCCATGTGTTGCTGCACGAGTAACGTGCTCTCTGTAGTTTTTACGTAGGCATATTTGAATGTCCAGGTCAGTGCCAGAATTGTGATGACCTCGCTCAGTATGGGAAACTCAACCGAGTTAATCAGCCACTCGGGTAGCTGCTTAAAAAGGAAAAGTTCCAATTTCTACTCTCTCATTATTAATTCTAAAAGACATAGATATTATAAATGGTCGTTTTAATAGTATCACATATGCGATTAAAAAACTAACTCACAACAAACCTTACTTGATGAGCACAAGACTCATTCAAGACTTTTTTAACTTCTCCATCATGCATACATTCGAAGTTCAGAAATATCTAGCAATGTAGTAGGCACGGATACTATTTTGTTGAGGATGATACGGCTTTTTGATAGCAATCTAATAGAACACTGTACAACCACTGCATTACTCTCGTTAACTGATGACAATTTCAAAGTATTTGATGAAATTAACTCAACTCTGCTCGTTCTCCTAGATTTTAGCAAAGCGTTCCTTACAATCGAGCATAAAACACTTTTTAATAAACGAAGTTATTTTGGATTTCCTGGAGATGACTCTCTCGTCGAGAGCTATCTGGATGAACGTACCCAAATAGTTGTCTAGATCAAATTCCTCTGCCTGTAATATTCGAGGTGCCAAAAAAGTTCAATACTTGGGCCATCGCCATTTTCTCTCTACATTTCATATTTCTATAAACATGCAAAAAATTTCCACATTCGGCGTTATACTGACGATACCCAGTTCTTTTCCATTCGAGAATCTATACATTGCTGTGAGTTGATTTGATCATGATTTACAATCATTGTATTATATATCTGTGGCACATAACCTCAAACTCAAGAGTTCTTAGACCTAAGATAACGGAGAGAGTGCTAGTTCTGTGATCAATCTAAAATGATGAATGCAAGAATCATGGACTTTATTTTGATTTTGATTTACGATTTCAGAGACATAGCAGTCATCTCTGTTGAACTTTCTACAATGTTCTTAGACAGCTGTTTCAAATTCTAAGTTGATGCTGGAAGTATGTGAGTCTCTTATTTTTCCGAAACTATCATACTGTGACTTTATTTACGGTCCTGCAATCTCACAAACTCATTCAGTTCGCATCCAGAGGAGTCAAAATTCATGTCTTCGCTTTTCTTGTGGCATAAGGTAATATGATCGCATTAGCTCATAAATAAAAGAATCGGGATGGCTATCATTCGCTGACAATCACTCATAAAAATATTATAATTCAAGAAACGAGAATATTTAGCTGACAAACTCAATACATTTCGAGAATACCCTCGTTATGATGCCAATACTCGTAACAAGCTTTCACTTCTAATTCCTAAACATTCGACTTCCATTTTCACTCGTATCTCTTCATATAATGCCAATTTATTTGGAGACCTTCCCAGTGAGTATAGATACTATTCAATTTACAAATAAAAAAAATAGTAAACTGCTCTTTCTCACTCGCTGATTGTCTTACGTCGTTCTGAAATTCTTTTGCAAACTAACATCTCTGCTGGCGATAGGCTCTTGGTACTATAAATGTTTATCTTTTTCTATAATAGTTATCAATGATAATAACTGTAGTGGTTTAGTAGAAAAATAGCTTTGCAGACACTTTATTCTTTCTTTGGAATAAAGTCGATTCATTATCATCATTATTAAAAATGTGGATTGGGGTAACCTCAGGGCGACTCAATTTGACAGGTACAGTGACAACCTGTCTCTTACAACTGTAGATTCAATCGAGAACGGATGTGCACCACTGTGCCAATTCACGGCTATTTTTCACTTAATATACTTTTATCGTATGTTAGGGGCTGTCGAAAAAGGGGGCTAGGAGATTGATAAAAAATAATGTATCGAAAGTATTTAAACATATTCTTAGACATTATTGTGCATTGAACCTTGAATTCCAAAAAATATCCTGAATCTATGTGAAAATTAGTTGAATATCATTAACTGACAGTGCTATCAAATAACTTCAAATATTAACAGTTCAAGGAATATTTTTGAAACAACCAACTCGAGTCTTACCTCCTCGAGTATTGGTGGTAATTCATTATTAAATGATTTGAAATCCCCGAAACTACTGAAAAAGAAGAATTAAAAATAAATAGCTGAAAATAACAATTATATTAAGCAAAAATAACCTAAAATGAAATAATAGTGAAATAAAATACAAGTAAAATTAAAAATTTATTTCATTTCAGGTTATTTTTGCTTAATATAATTGTTATTATCAGCTATTTATTTTTAATTTTCAATTCTTCTTTTTCAGTTGTTTCGGAGATTTCAAATCATTTTACATATTAGACTATTTAAGGATATGGTGGTTGACGGCTTCCTCCATGATTTTTTATATCACTGATGGCAAAGCCACTGGTCTATAGTTGTTTGAAAGATTTTTCTTACCCTTTTTGGGAATAGGCTGAACGCGAGCGATCTTCCAACAAGAGGAAAAAACCCCTTCTTTGTGAGACAGATTGAAAAGTCTGCAGAATGTTGGTGCGAGTTCATTGGGCACTTTTTAAGTACGATGACGGGCTCTTCACCAGGACAAGAGGCCTTGTTGATAATAATCTGTTTCATAATTCGGCTGACTAGACGTCGTCGAAAAGTAATTTCCAGCATTGTGGATTCTGATGTGTGAATTGTGGGTGGTGCCTTTCCCAGAAAGTCGACTGTGGAGCTAATAGATTTGCTTTTTCTATGACTGTTGTTGCAATTGAACCATCCGCTTCTGTTAGTGGTGGAATTGTGGATTTTTTAAAGTTTTGATTAACAGCTTTAGCTACCGACCAGAACGATATAGACCCGTTAGGATTGGCAAGCAGTTAACCCTAATTCTCTGATTGTGAAGTTTTTTGCTTTCATTTATTCTAATTTTGCATTTGTTGCGAGCATTAACGAATCTAGTTCTGTTCTTGGTACTGGGATTTTCACGCCATTGCCTTTAGGCGAGATTTTTGGAGGCGATAGCCTCCTCGCGATCATTGTTGAACCAAAATTTGCCGTTTAGTGTCAGTTTATCTCATACTGAATCATCAAGTCCCCATATGTCAGTAGCCTATTTACCTGTACTACACAGTGAGAAATATGTTAATTTCGTTTTTTTTTTCAGAATCTAGAAGAAAGAATAAAAACAATGACGGACTCTGATGAGAAAACGAAGTGCCAGCTCATTTTGGACCATGCTAATGTAAGATATTTATTTCTGTTTTGAGATGTGGCAAGAATTAGTAATGATCATGTTCAGAAACTAATTTGAAAAACTATTTTGCCATTGACTCTTCAATTTTCTTGACATTTACGGCCCCATTTTTCTGAAAATAGAAATGTATTAATTTTTCATATTCAACTACCATTCAATTTTGTCCGCTAGATGTGTTTATTATCCAGTGTGAATAAAAATGCACCAGTGCCTACTTTATAATACTTTGAATACAATGATTTTTTTTTTCAGATAATGCTGGATAACATTAAACACTCGATAGTTCTATTACAAATAGCTAAGGTGAGTCGCACTATTTACAAAAAGAAAGAATGATTATTTTTACGCTTTGTAGATTCAATTTGACCAAGTAGTGCCATTATGAGATTTTTGGGACTTGATACAATATGTAACTCTTCAAGTTTATCACTGGCACTGTTTCATGGTGAGGTTTTGATCAACCCACTGTTAGGGAAACAGTACAATCGCCATCTGGGAAAAAAATTAAATGGAAAAGGGGTCTTGTGACACATATTTTTGAAGCTCCTGACAAATGCCTCACAAGCCTAGAATATAATGTTAATATCTTCAACTACTACAAAATGGCGGAACTTTTAATAATTGCCTGAATACATTGACATTTAACTACATAATGTGAGGTAATGAGCTTGAGGTCAATTCAGAAGATGTTTGAAATGGTTGCCTTGAACTTCTTGGTATATGAACAGTTCGGCACGCTGAACATTTTTGAACACAGTAACGTCAGTATTTCTACAAATATTTATTATTCTCTGCCGTATCTCCAATATTGAAGCAGGTTCAGTTTCGTACACCTTTTCCTTCAAATAGCCTCATAAAAAAGTCCAAAGGTGTCAAATCTGGCGAGCGGCTAGCCATTCTGTAACCAAATAGTTTTTTACTCGTCTGGAATAATGTGGTGGTGCTCCATCTTGTTGGAATACAATATCCATATCGAATTTATTAGGATTAACTTCGACAATTTCAGTGATGAGAGGGTCAACAGTAGTTTCCAGCATATTCAAATACAGTCCCCCTGTTAAATTTTAAACAATAAATAGAGGTTCTACAATATGGTTTCCCAATATCCTTGCCCTAACGTTAATTTGTTCTGGATATTGGGTATGTGTTTGTTTCCAGGAAAACGTGAGGGTTAGTGTCACCCCGATAACAGCAAATTTGTCTGTGAACATTGTCGTTTAAAAAATGTACATTCGTCACTAAAACAAACAATGTGGAGATAGGTAGGATGCCTTGAAGGGTCATCTTCAGTTAATTGGTGTACCATTTTAATTTTGTATGGATGATACCTATTCCTTTTCAAAAGTCACAGTTGAAGGAGACCCCTCACGAACATTCGCGACGGAATAAGTAGACTGTTCAGGATTTATTACCATCTCACCTATTATTTGCACTTGCTGTTCTTCCGGAATGGACGGATGACCTGAGGGTTTTTTGCTATGTACACTACCGGTAGTTGTGAATTTGGATACAAGTTCCCTCAAATATTTTGTACAGATAGGATGATTCGGAAAACGTTCATTGAAAATCCTTTCGGTCTCGTGAAAATTACGCTTCGCACTGTAAATAAAAATCGCTTCAATTTTTTCTTCCAATGGACGAGAATTGAGCATTTTAGAGATTGTTCACGTGGTACCTTTCTACTAGTACAACCGCAAACTAAATGAGAATATTTAACTGAACAATGATGTTCATTGTCGTACTAAATTTTTTTGTTGTTTTTATAATCAAGAAATAAATTAACAAACATTATCGGGTTGTTGGAATTGCCATATGGCAGATAATGAATATTTCTAGAAATATTCATTTCAGGAAATTATTAAATGTTCCGCCATTTTGTAGTAGGTGAAGATATTGACTTCATATTTTAGGGTTGTGAAGTATTCGTCAGGATACAAATGCCTCAAAAACCAAAGAAGGCTCAGGATCACTGAGCCTAAGGATTAAGTGGAGAATGGGAAAAAATACCAGCGTGGTCCAAACAGAAATGGCTGATATCTCAATCGTCACAAAAGAAATAACCAGGAAATAAATGTCTGGCATAAACATAACAATCTGCACTGATAGCAGACAAGCCCTATTAGCCTTAGACAGACAACATGCACCTAGTACTAGAGTGCCACCAAGATTTAGCCAAAGCCTCGACATATAGTAACATCCTGAGATGGGTTAACGGGCACGAAAGAGTAAAGGTAATCGCATTGTCAACTCTTTAGCCAAGGAAGTGGCTGGTCTGAGAATTTTAGGACCCAGTGGCACCTACGGCTTGATGACTACGACAATTGCGGAACTAGCCAAACGTCACACCCATGCTCAATCCCTAAAGATATGGGATGAAATTAACGAATGCAATCTTGCCAGGATCACCCTGGGCGACCCTGGGAAGCTGGCGCCGAAGAAATATCTGGCGATGATTATAAAAAATCAATGCTCAACAGTAGGATTTTTGACTGGCCACTGTCAACTAAGAAAACACCTCCATAATATGGGGCTAGTGGACACACCTCTATGCAGAATGTGTGCCCAGAACAGAAGTGTCAGGCATGTCCTATGCATGTCCGGAGTTATCGTCAATAAGAGAGTGTGTGTTCGGCGAGTCTTGGCCTACCCCTGCCAATATAAAGGAGGTGTTTCCTAGAGACGTGTCTACCTTCCTGGAAAGGACAGGATGGACGATGACCTAGGAGGAGAACTTCTTGGAAGGATGTAACATGGGTTACATGATGCCTAAGTGCTGTGGGCCTACTCTACAGATACAAAGATATGCCAAATATAATGCAAATCTTTCAGAACGCCATTGAATTAATGGAATCCGACAGAGTAACAATCACTGAAATTCATGACGTAATGATTGATCTGAAAACGAAGCTACAAAACAGACCAGTTGACCAATTTTATGGTAAATCTGTCATTGATTTATTGGAGCAGTTTGTTGAACCGCAAAAATAAATTTCAAAACTGAGTTCAATAATAAATTGATGGATGTAGCCGTTACTATGTGGTAGGAGATCATAATGAAAAGAGAAATTAAAATTTCTATGTTTTTCACCACTTTAAATTGTAACTAACGTTACTGCAGTTTCGTCCTATATGGACATATTATTATTATTAAAAATAAGTATATTGTATAAGTTTGGGAATGTCCATATAGGACGAAACTACAGTAACGTTAATTACAATTAAAAGAGGTAAAAAACATAGAAATTTTCATTTCTCTTTTCATGAGTTCAATAACTTTCTTACGCGATGTTTGACATATTCACAAAACTTATATAACTTTGAAGATCCGGAATACCAAACAATGAAAATTTCATCTTTCAAAGAACCAATCACATGGACTGGCATTACTAGACTCCAATAATTATTTAATATTGACTCAAATAGTGACAACATGTACGATGAGGTTGGACTTTTGCGTGAGATGCAACCACATCTCGTTGAAGAAAATCGAGTGTATTTACGCTGGGTTGACTTCTATACGAAATCAAAAGACAAAAATCACGGCCTGAATTGAAAAAAATGGTTTGTTATTTTCATTCCTGTCTCTAATGGAGCAGTTTCTTTCGTTACTCCATCCATACTTGCTCCATCAACTGGTTTAGTGAGCCGAAGGGAAGCAAAGACCATAAAAAAAGAAAAGAAGAAGAAGAAGTCTTTGGAAAACATATCATGGATATGTTGATTATATCACATATATGGGAACTGTTCATTTTGTATATTCCTTTGAATATAACGCAGAAATGCTATCGATGCCAATTGAATACGTTTTTTGAATTGAGGGTAACTAAAAAAATTTACTTCGGGGTAACTGGGCGGAAAAACATTGAGTGAGATGTCACTTCAACTTTAATACAGGGTGCAATTTGGAAACTTCCGACCCTTAATATCTTCCTTCCAGTAAATAATGTGAAGAATCCAAAAACAGGTCAATTTTATAGTCGAGGGGGACACTTTCAAAGAATATTTGTAACCCTCGTGGTTCAACACCCAAGGAGGGGTAGATTTTACCCTTAGAGTCTTAAATGGGACGGGGTGTCAAGTGGCACATAATTTTGGCGTTCAATTCTGCTTCTAATGGTACCCCTACTTATTATTTTGATGTATTGACTCCTTTCAATAAAAATTGTTAAAAGAGTAGGTGGCACCGTTCCAACCCTGGAATGACAGGAATAAATGTATTTCGCGTGGGATCTTTCATTTGTTGGTTATTGTCCTCTTACAAAATAAAATTTGCGAGAAAGACATTTCAAGCGTAAAATCTACTTACGCTTATCTTATGAACTGTTCTAGATGTCGTCCATTTTGCTCTAAACAGTAATAAGGTATGTTTTTGAACTTCCCTTCAACATTACGGAAAACTTATTCTTTCAATATCAGAAGGTTGTGTTTTATAAACAACGGATTCAAGAAGCCCACAAGGAGAGAAGTCTAAGGGTGTTAAAATCGATGATTTCGGAGGCCATTCAACTGTTCCTCTTTTGCCAATCCATCTATCTGGAAATCTTTCGTTTACCCACTGTTGGACGGGAATAAAATAATGAGGTGGAGCATCGTCCTGCTGGAAATGTAACAGATCTCCCTGCAGAAGTTGAATACCTTTCGCATCCATTTGAGTTTCTAGGTCTTGACCTATAAGAGTATCGATAGTCTCTTCGAGGATTTCAAGGTACAGATTGTCAGTCAAGATTTCTTCCAGAAATAATGGACCAGTTATGGCATTTCCAAGAATACCAGCCCAAACATTAACTTTTTGTGGGTATTGTTAATGCCCTTCCCGAATAATATGTTGGTTTTCGTCACTTCAATAGCGACAATTTTGTCTATTAACATTGTCATTCAGAAAAAAATGAACACTATTGCTGAAACAGATGTTTAACAGAAGATTGGGGATGGCATTGACTCCATGAGACATGATTTCACAAAACTCTATTCATCTATCATAATCATCCCCGTGGAGCTCTGGAAGAAACTGCATTTTATAAGAATGAAATTTATGCATTTTCAATGCTTTTCTCAAATTCTCGCGTGACATTCCCGTCTGTTCTGATACTGATCGTAAGGAGCTCGTGGGCTCGGCAGCAAATGTTCCCAAAACTTCAATTTGAGCTGCTTTTGTATCTGATATCTGTACACTTTCTGCGATGAGAATTAAAAAATCAGCATTTACTAAACATAACTTTTACAACCATCTACGCTTCACTATTGAACCACTTCTTAATATGAATTAAGCTCCAATTAATGGCTAATGTTACCCCTAATAAAGGGTTGGAACAGTACCACTTAATATTCTTACCAGTTCTGGTCAAACCAAGCATCTTAGTATAATGTGTACAAATAACTACAAATAAGTCAGGGTACCATTGGAAGCAGAATTGAACGCCAATCAAAATGATGTGCCACTTGACGTCCCTTCCTATTAAAAATTCTAAGGTTAACACCTACCCTCCCAGGGAGTTGAACCTCGAGGGCTACAAATAGTCCTTGAACGTGTTCCCCTTGACAATAAAATTGACCTGTTTTTTCGATTCCTTATATTGTTTTCTGGAAGGAAGATATTAAGGATGGGAAGTTTTCAAACTGACACCCTGTATTATAATTTTGTAAGTACATTTGGTACAAGAACAACCCGTTGATATTTTGGTTGACAAGTACAATTTTGTAACATGATAGTAGTACTCCTTATTGCAAATTTTTGCTTAGATCAAAATATTTTGTTAGGGACAGAACACAAATACTACCGGAAAATTTTTAAGGCGTTCTAAGAGCGGTGCCATTAACGACTAACGTTGGATTGGAATCGCTAGTGAATAAATTCATTTGGAAAAACGTTCTCAGGAAGGTCATTCCACATAAACGCAGTTCTCCAAATGAAATAGTAAATTTGGAGGTGTACTGAGTTGAACCACAGTCCGTCGCGTATTTCTGATGTACTGCTCTTGGTGAAATCAAATGTGCCAAGTCACTTGAATATATCTCGTAAGAGTATTTATAGAAGAGAGGCAAATCTCCAAACCTTTCTTCGATGTTCCAGACTATCAAGATGCAAGTGATTTTCGTGTCTCCAATCAGGCGGATGGCTCTTTTTTGGATGAAATCTGCAGCTTCAGAGTATGCTTAAGGGCGGAGCTACATGCATGAGAACAATATTCCAAATAAGGTGTGATCTGAGCTTTATAAAGCATCAAAAGTTGCTGAAGTGTGTAGTTTTCTGGTTAGGAACAGTGTTCCAAGCTTTTGAGAAGCAGCCTTTGCAATTCCAGCGATATGATTGTGCCAAGACTTGCTGGTGTCCATTCTAACCCCCCAACAAACTTATCGAAGCAGAAAGCGGAATTGTCTGTCCTATTATATGCGGTTCAGAGACATATATCTCTTTGAAGAAATCCGCCGATGTCTGGGTTTTTGTGCCATTAAATTTAACCTGGTTACTATCACCCCAATTCGAAATCACCTCTAGATCCTCATTGAGATATGCAACTTCCTGCTGTCGGTGAAGATGTGGATCTGCAGCCGATGTCTTGGAATCCAAATGTAATGATGAGACAAGTGTGCTGTCCTCAGCAAAGCATTATATTTGATTCTTGTTTTTTTCCAATAAGACATCGATATACAATAAAAAATGGTTGGAGACAATATAGATCCCTGGGGAACACCAGCGTTGATGGTAAAAGTATTAGAGAGATATCCATCGACGGCCACTTGCAGGGAACGTTCTTTCAGGAAGCTGGCGAGCCATACACAAAAATGATCGGACAAGCCATAGCATCAAAATTTGTCCAGCAAACCCTCATGCTATATAAGGTAAAAGGCTTCAGAAATATCAAGCGCAACAGCTCTTGACTCTTCATATTTTTTCGATTGCGTTATTCCAAATATGGTAGACATACAATACTAGGTTAATCTTTGTTATTGATAGTCATATTGATGATCGCTCATGATGATAAAGCCTTTCAAATATTTGAGGATATGCTGGTTTACGGCTTTGTTCATGAGTGACTGGTATATAGTTACTTGGAAGAGTTTTCTTGCCTTCTTTGGGATTATGCTGAATGTGAGAAATCTTCCAACAAAAAGGAGAAACCTCTTCCTTGTAAAACAGCTTGAAAAGTCTGCAAAATACTGGTGCGAGTTCAGTGGAGCACTTTTTCAAGTACGATGACGGGCACTTCATTAGGACCACACGCCTTAGTAATTTTCGTCATTGTGGATTCTAGTGTGGAAATAGTGGGTAATGCCTTTCCCAGAAAATCAAATGTGGAATGAGAAGCAAATTGTTCAGATTTGCTTTTTCCTAAGTATAATTTGTTTAAGCGTGCGCATAAATGCGGTAGCAATTTATTCGACCAATGGTCAGCTGCGACCATTATCTCAGTATTGTTTTATCAATTCTTATTGTTTTTTTCATTACGCCACATTTCAATTTTTCCACTTTTCAAATATGCTCGTTTTTTATGTGAAATCTGCAACCTCCCTTCCCCATGCTTGGGATATTCATTATAACACATTTCATTCAGATTCATACTGAAACCGTTTCGTTTAATGGTTTGCTATATGACTTGAACTTGAATTAGAATATATTTTTTCCAGCATGATTTTCTCCGGCAAGTATCTCTTTTCCTTAAAATAGACCTCCACCGCTGAATTATAAATAGAGCGTTTTGATTGCAGAACACGGCGCACCCCGTAAATGGTATTTATCATCAGAGGCCGGGACCTTCGCACATTGTCGCTTCAGAGGGTGAGTTTTATCTTTTATATTCAATGCAGTATTTCGGTTGGTTGTTGATGGTGGTTCTAATGTGCAAGTATTATCAATTCCCTCATTTAGCCTTAGCTAATATACAATATGTTTGATCCTAACTATCATTAGGCTAATGTCAAAATATTCAAACAATGAATTACAAATATACAGGGTGTAACTAAATAAGTGTGAAACATTCAAGAAGGTGATTCCTCATCGAAAAAAAATAGGATCTTTCGTATAAAGAAATTTCATTGGAGCATCCCTTGTTAAGATACAGCCCCTTAAAGGGGGTACATAAAATTTGTATAACAATTTTTTTCACAAGCACTAAAAAAGTTACAATATTTTAATTGACCTGACGTTTTGTACTTCCAAAAAGATACTTAGCCAGAAATTTATTTGGTTTTCCACATGGTTGTAAAGGGTGGAAAACGTAACCCCTAAAATTTATTTCCAATGTAACTTGTTGTTTCATTATTTGTTTACCATTTAAAAATTTATTTCCGATAGCCTGTTTCAGTCTAAACAAAAAATGTCTCTTGGGTTTTTTGCCCAAAATAAACCAGTTCGCAGAAAAAAATATTTTAGGAACAACTACAGAGATACATCGTCATAAATGCGAAAATACGAAACTAATCTATCTAGTAGGTCTCCAAACCTATGCTCAAAATATTTTAATCGCTATAAAAAAAAATCTTTCCCTCTGATGAAAACAACATATTTATGATACAAGGTATAGAATCATAATAGAGAAAAAAAGTAAAGGAAGTTATCGGTGCACCCAAATTGTTTCAAGTGCTATCATTATATTCAGTTAAAAAACGTTGTTTGTTGAGACAGGAAGGTCGCTTTTTCATTTCGATGGCTCCGGGAATTATCCGAGCTTGTAGTGTTTTCGCTGTGGCAACGGTCTAAGTATTCGCAAAGTCTATATTGTATCCTGTATCTTGATGATGTTTGGACAGGGCTGAGGATGGGTCTGACTTTCGGACACTCTAGTTATCAATAATAATAACTGTAGTGGTTTAGTAGAAAAATAGCTTTGCAGACACTTTATTCTTTTTTTGGAATGAAGTCGATTCATTATCATCATTATTAAAACTGTGGATTGGGGTAACCTCAGGGCGATTCAATTTGACAAGTGCAGTGACAACATGTCTCTTACAACTATAGATTCAATCGAGAACGGATGTACACCACTATGCCAATTCATGGCTATTTTTTACTTAATATACTTTTATCGTATGTTAGGGGCTGTCGAAAAAGGGGGCTAGGAGATTGATGAAAAATAATGTATCGAAAGTATTTAAACATATTCTTAGACATTATTGTGCATTGAACCTTGAATTCCAAAAAATATCCCGAATCTATGTGAAAATTAGTTGAAGTTTATCATTAACTGACAGTGCTATCAAATAACTTCAAATATTAACAGTTCAAGGAATATTTTTGAAACAACCAACTCGAGTCTTACCTCCTCGAGTA